>JBBMOC010001729.1:0-10436 GCA_037975185.1 Centropyge bicolor
CCTTTATAGGACACTCACTGAAACACTTTGAAATTCAAACATTTAACAACAGAGTGCTATTGGATACTGGACATAACAAAACTTTATTTCTGTTGTAAATTTTTTCAGTTTTTCACTTTTGTAAATGATGCAGAAATGACCAAAAATAGCCACTTGTCCTAGAATGAGTGAAGTGATTAGTTCACAGTCAATAGATCATCAGTTGATGTAAATTCAGTTACTTCACACATTAATAGATATGAATTAGCTGGAAGCAGAACAGCTCCTCCCAAATATGAACCTGTCAATCAGAAGTCATGCATTTGTTAAGTAAAGTCATTATAGATATAGATTCGTTATAGCAGGGTTGTCTTGCTTGATATCTTTTGTTTTGCTGGTTTTATGGTGGACCAAAAAACTTCAGCTTCAAATAGCCAGTGGTGACTTTTCATTTTTAAGAAACTACAGTTCAGAAAGAAAGTGACAGACGTCAGGCTCTGTCTTCTTCTCCAGGCTGTGATTTAACAGAACAATAATAGTAATAATAATGGTCTGAAGTGGATCCAACAGATCCAAATGTGAATGTCAGTCATCAGACTGTGTGCACACATACACAGAAAGACGAGAGACGGGAAGAGCCATGTCATGTTACAAGTCATGTTTATTTTCTGTCTATGGCAACTCTACCACTCACAAACAGAGAAGAACATTACAGATGACAGTGTGTGTGTGTGTGTGTGTGTGGTGGGTTATCCAGTGAATCCTTTAATCAAGTTTAATGAAACGAACGACACGACTCCAGCTGACAGAGCTTTGTACTCTTCATGACTGGACTGTGTGATTGTAGAGATGTGACATCACTTTGTTAAAACACTTCTTGGTTATGTTTCCATAATAAATCAGCCATGGCACAGGCCAACCTTGGTTCTCCTGTGGCACTGCTGACCAGCAGGAAGCTGGACTATAGTGCTATTCTAACAGTCAACTACTTTATCATGAGCACTTTCATTCCACTTTCCTCCCCTGCTTGTTGACCACTGATCTGAGTTTTCACTGAGGCAGCAGTGCCTCAGCTTCACAGCACGTTAGCATGTCTTTCAATCTGGACGAAGTGTCGTCATGTTACAAATGGACAGAAGATGCTGCTGTGTTGTGCCACCAGGTGCTGCAGCTCCCACACTGAGGGAAGGTTTCTGCTCAGTAAACAAGGATCCAGAGACACTACATGACGTTGTGATCAGGTCAGCTGACACAGTGACAGTGACATATCTGATGTTGAGATGCACACAGTGAGATGTTGTATTTCTGCTCACCTGATCCCCTCTGTTCCAGAGGAGAGCTGATGTGTCATGCTACTTAAAACGTTTCCATGTGTAACACCTACACTTAAAGACAGTGGCAGGACATCAGCAGAGATCTACAGCATGGCTACAAAACTTCTGGAAAACACCAACACAACGTGCAACAAAAGTGTTTGTTTTAACACTGACACACACTTGAATGACAGAAATACAACTACAATAAAACCACATCATGAGGCTTGAGGGAAACATGGGGTGAAATCTGAAACAGCTGGAAGACCATATATGTGTGTAAAGGCATCAGGTGGAGGCTGGAGTACTGTACGGTTCAGATGATGATGACTGGAGCTACAGCTCGTTCTCAGTCACCTCATGGGGACAGACGTTATTTAGGTCACTTGTTTCGACTCGTTCCAGGAGGACAGGTTGGGAGGTAGGATCGAAGGTGTGAATGCACACAGTGGCAGGTTATTTGAGTTCAGTATATAAAAATAAAAGCACCCTCTCGGCTAACAGACCGTGTGTTCTGGCCTGTTCAGTTGGACTCTGCTGGCTGCAGGCTCAGAGTGCTCCAGTGTATTAACATACAGATCAACACCAAAGAGCTGGGATCAGGTTCACTTAGTTCAAAATAACCATTTAGCTTTTTCAAATGCTGACATGTTAGACAAGAATCTATTAAATACTACTTCATAGACTCTCAGCATATTATTAAATGGAATTTTATATTCTTTTACTTTTAAAAAATGAAAATAGAAAGTCAAAATGGTTCATACAGGTTCTTTGTTTTCATGGGTTCATTGGTGGCAGAATACAGAAAAGAAAGATGTACACTGTTGGCTTTTAAGAGGAGCTCTCTACCTAAAAGGTTTGTAGATTGTTCAGGTCTAGAAAATGACCACAAAATTTACTATTATAGATTAATATAATACTTGTGACAAACATGTTTGAGAGTGAGCACTGAAGAACACTGACACCACATCAGCTCAGGAGCTGCTACTAGTTTAAATTAATATCTCAACCTCGAACTTTGCTGCATTTATGACTGGGTCTGTACGTCTGGACTGGATTGGCAGGTCAGGGGATCATTGGGGGGGGGACAGGGTGATATCCATTTAGAGGTCATAGAGGACCTCCAGCACAGTGGCCAGAGACCAGGCCTGCGTCTCACAGCTGAACGGGCAGTACTGGCCATTCTCATTGGTCAGTTCTGGCAGACCCTTCCATGGAGACCTGAGAAGACATGACAGGATGTGTCAGAGCTGGAAATGCACCAGCGATGAAGAGAGAAAAAAAGTGATCCACATCTGTCACTGATCAGTTAGTGTACGTTCATTCATTCTGCATGTGTTTCCAAAGTCCCTTCATGCTACACAATGTACACAGTGAAGACATGAACTGCTTCAACTATATTCCCTGTGGAGCATCAGATTGTTTTTCATTACCTGTTCTTCATTCTTGATTTAAGAAAAAAAAAATTATCAAAATGCCCCATAGTTACTGTGAAACTTTAAAAGTGTTGGATCCTACTGGATACTGCTGATATGTCATCTACCATGGTTATGTGAAACCCAGCAGAGCAGGTGGACAGACAGGTGACAGTCCTACCTCTCCAGGTGGGTGTAATGCCGTGACAGAACATTCTTCACCAGGGTCACCGTCCGGCTGTAGGTCTCTTCTCCAAGCTTCTTGGCAAAGTGGAGTTTAGCTCGCAGGAAGTAGCCAACTGGCCACAGCCACTCCTACTCACACACACAAGTATATACTGAGAGTTAGTTATGAGCAGTGAGAAAAATAAAAACATTAGAATACTGTTGCACTGCAGTCAACACCTTGAAAATGAACATGTGAATTAACACAGGCAACAGAAAAAATAAGTTTTACTTGTTGTAATTCACAAGATGTATGACACGTCTCCATTGTACAAAACTGAGTCTGCAGTAGCCGTGGTGCTGACACAAGGAGGTCTCACCCAGACACCCACCTGACTCAATAGTAGTGAGTGAGTGAGCTGTCAATCATATATTTATAGCATTGCATAACAAATTAAAACCATCAGGAAGGTGAACACTTGAACATATGGCAGCATGATCAGGACTGCCTGAAATGACAGAGGCCATCTTCGGAAAATTTTATTTGATGTGTACTTTTTTTTTTAGTTTGGCCAGTGTCCTGTCTGCTAACATGAAGGGGGTGGGATTTATGACATATTGGTTTATGCTACCGTTTGGGGAGCTGTCATGTCATCTTTATATGATAAAAATATACAAGAATATTTTCCATAGACAAAAATTCTAACTTTGAAGTTTAAAATGTGCCCGGCCTTGCAACAGAGTTCTGACATAATGCCAGAGAACTTTAATGTGATGTGATTTATTTCTATAAATGTCCCTGTTGAGATGTCTCATCTCTTATGTTGCATGTTGGGGAACACATTTAAGTTCCAGTGAGGATGACATGATACAGACTTCAGCTACCTGATCCTGTGTGTCTATCATCTCTGAGAAAAGGACTGGAAGTGTTTGGTTAGCTTCAGACAAACCTTCCCGAAGTGTTTAAACATAGGCTGTGTCACACTCACTGGTCCTTGGTGGTAGTTGAAGCCCTTTGCCAGGTTGTAGTTGTCGTTGTCCAGAGCGTTGTCATAGACACCACAGTACACCATGTCACTAGAAGGACAAGACAAATATGATATCAATATGAGCCTGAATATGAAGCAAACAGGTTCTGCAGTGGGATCAGTCTATACACTGCACCTACTGAATGAGGATGACAAAAACTACTCTTCCTTCACTTCAAGTGGAAAGACTACATTTAGGAGCATTGATGAATACAGTAGCTCTAACAAACATGTTTACACAGATCTGATGTTCGTGCATATTGAGAGTGTATGAAAGTATATATATTACTCAGGGTCAAGTGTCTTCATTCCCAGTGGTCCCATTAGTTTCATCTCAGCCACTTCCAGCGCCTTCCAGGCTCTTTCCACTGTAAACAGCTCTGGGGCCTGTAAACATAGACGTCACGTCAAGCAGCCTATCACAGCTCATCAGACATAAAGAGCTCTGATCCAGAGGAGCCACACTCAGTTACAACAGGGGGCAGGTCTCACTCCACTCACCACCACCATGGCAATGGTGAAGTTGGGTCTGAGCTGGTAGTCACACCAGGGGCTGGACGCTCCATAGCTGTCCTTATAGATGCCTTTCTTATGCACCAGGTCAGGGTGTTTCTCACTGGGGTCGTGTGGGGCTCCAGACACCCAGTAACATGCTTCAAAGGACTGCTGGAGCTGCTGGTTCCACTGGGAGTACGAGATGAACACCTCTTTACCTGGAACACAGTGCACAGAGTTGGTTACACATGGCTGCTGTAATGCACAGTGTGTGGTAAAACATCAGTGTTTCTGTTGTGTGAGTGTGTGTGTCATACCATCTCTGTGTACTTTAGCTCCATCATGGGGGAACAGTCCCTTGGCATGCAGCTCCACAACCCAGCGAACAGCTGACTTACTGAGGCCAACTATCTCCACTGCTGCTCCATCTCTGCACAGCAAGAAGTGAAAAGGCAGTTCTTTCAATATTGATTGATGTCTTCATTATTAATTATTTATTACTCCTTCAAATGTCTTGTTTTCTTCAACCGACAATCCACAACTCAAACATACACCATTATAATCATGTAAAACAGGTAAATAGCATGTCCTCTGTGTGTGTGTGTGTGTGTGTGTGTGTGTGTGTGTGTGTTACCTCGGAGTGGCAGGCATGCCTTTGTTCCTTGCTCTCTCACTCTCTCCCATCTTGTCCATCCACGTGCCACAGTTAAAGCGGTTTCCTCCACTCACAAAACCTGTGGCTGGATCCACCTTGGCAGCCACGTTGAAGCCTGGGAAGGAGCAAGAGCTCAGAAATACTGTGGTTGGCACTGAACAGTTTGGAAAGCTGCAGGTGTAAATGGATCCCTGTGGCTGTGCGTAGGAAAAGGATCTGTTTGTTGGTGCACCGGGACACTGGGACATCTCCAGTTATTATTTAAACACAACAGTGTTAATTTAGACAAAGAGTATTCATTGATGTACTTTTACTTCATGATTAACTGAAACAACAGCGTAAATGAAGAAAATATTGACAGGAAAAATGACAGTGAAATCTCTGCTCATTACGCAGTGACGAGTAAAGACGAGAAGAATGAGCTGGCTCTGTTAGATCACAGCATCATCTCAAAGCATTGGTTGTTTTTCTTTTTCATTCATCTGCAAGTGCAAGTACAAATTCCTCACTGCATCTTTCTCTTTGGATATTCCCTGCTAGGTGTATGCCATGAATGGATTATGGGTAGGAGAAACACAACCCAATTAAAAAGACACCTGAAGACTCGTCATCCTGCTCACCTGCCGTCTGTCAAAGTCCATATCAACCATTCAACAGCTTGTATGTGCTGTATGTTCATTTGCTTCTACAACTAAATGTAGCATTAGTAGAGCTCCAAGTTCTTCGTGGAATTAGTTCACCTTGCTCTGTTAAGGAATGTTAAATGTAACAAAGCCAAGTTTACAGTAAACATCTACTCCTGCTGATCACTTATAAGTTCTTATGACTCATGAACAAATGCCAACTCAGCCGTATTTGACAGAAGACCTCAGCAATATCTGACATGTCTGTTTTGACAGGCAGGTTGTCGCCTTCTCCATAATCCCTCACACGTCGCAGTGACAGAGACAGATCATTTGATTACATCTGATCTGTCACTTCACTAATATTGGCTGAGATTTTTTTGCACCACCAAGTATGCACAGGCCAGAAAAGGTTGTTGTGTTGTGTTGTGTTGTGTTGTGTTCTGTAGGAAACATGACATATGTAAAGAGTAAAGTATGTCAGTAACACATAGTTCAAATGATGCTTACTTTTGACTGTAATATAATATTACAGATAGAAAAATCCTTCAGCAAAATCCATGACAGTACTGTGAAACTGTTCTAAACACAACACTAAAGCACTGAATAAAATTGAATCAAAACAAATCCAAACATAAAGGCTAAAATGTGACATAAACCAAACTTCAACTTCAGTAAACATCTTAGACTAAAACAACAGTTATAAATTATAGTAAAATGAAGAGTGACACCCACTCCCTGTCCTACCTTCATCTCTCATGTTCATGTCTATCTTGGGTCCAGCATTCCTCTCTCTGAATGAAATTCCCTCCAGGTGGCGCTGCAGAGCCTCCTGTATCACATCATACAGAGGCTGCTCCTGCACACACACACACACACACACACACACACACAAATATACTGTAAAGTTACACATTTGTATGATAATGGTTGAAGGTTTGATTGAAACGTGTGTGGACTTCATCACTTTAAACTTTAGTGACTCCTAGTGGTAGCATGAAGAAAGACGCTGTGGCAAACAGCAGAGCACACTGCTAGCCTGTATCTGAGTATATGTGTGTGTGTGTGTGTGTGTGTGTGTCTCAGCTGCACATACCACCTCTCCAGGTTTGCAGGGTTCACAGTCATCAGTAGGGTACATGCGTGTGACGGGGCAGCGGAGGATTTCATGCCCTTGAGGAACATTGGTAGTATAGTCCTGAATAAAAACACATACCAAGTATAAGTAATAAAGTACATCATTATAACATAATGTTAGATCATACATAAACATTTATTTGAATAATTGGGTAAAAAAAAAAACTTCGATACAACTTGTCTGTATACATTTAGAAATATCTTTACAGGGGAGTGAAAACAGCAGAAATATTCATAAAGGTTTACAACTTAAACACCTATTAAACTGAACAATCCCTTAAATTAGACAGTCCAAACCACACCTTCTTTGATTTACTTTTGCTATTTGAAACGTAAATCATTTATCTCAGCTACATGAATCATTTAGCAGTTCCAAACTACATCTTATGACACAGCAAAAGTTCCTCATTCCTACCATCCATTTGGCTAAATACAAGCTGGTACACTCACCACAAATGAGTCTACTTGAGACCAAACTGCTCATCTTTCAGTTTATCATTTCAATCCAAGCCAAACATGAAACAACATTTGGCATAAATGCTTTCTTTGATGCCACTCTCTCAGGTTATTTGTGAGGTGACCAATGACTGAACATATACTCATACATATACTCATATAGTCAGTCATAAGGAACTGATCATTGGCCCCATGTTCCTTATTTATACAAGCAAGTTTGGTCGTCATGGAGGCTAATTATATCAGCTGCAGGGACTTTTTCCACACTATAAAACCTGCCCTAATCTTTATATTTATATTAATGCTGCAGAGTTGAACTATGACGATCATGTGTCATGTGAAAAGAGTGACTTGTACTGATGAATCCAAAGGGGATTGTTAGAAACTCTGCAGTTTCCAGCAGCAGCAGACAGCTGCTCTCTGTGGAAACAAAACATTGTACGACCTATCCAGCAGCAGACGGCTGAGACGTTTAGAAACAGAAGCACTTAGAAGGAGCACTTAGCAGTTAAAGAGCAGGCTATATCTTTCAGGAGCTGGTTGAGACTAAACGAGAGCTAAAAGAGAGAGAGAATATTGGACTTACATTTATCTGGTGGACAAAAACAGCACCACAGATAAATGCTAATGTTGCTCTGTGTCTGCTGCATGTGTATATAAGTAACTAGTGCTAACACATTCTCCAGAGCAACTTCACTGTGTCAGGCAACAATAAAGTCAATGTTGTTGGCCCCTTGTGTCCTCCTACCTGAACGCACTGCAGCCACCACCACACAGCATCCCGACAGTTGTATCGAGCACACTGACCCTCCCCCAGCAGGTTGGGGATCAAACCGTGACGCAGCGTCCCCGCAAATGCCAGGATGATGTTACTGTGGAGAGCATGAGACAGAATGGTTCGGTTTAGAGTTTAGTTACTGTGGACTTTTCCAGTCTGATGAAGTGACACATGTGTGTGTTGTACATACCGAGCCTCAGTGTGTCTCCCAGTGAGCAGCATCAGTCCTCTGAGGGCGATGAAAGTGTCTCTGCCCCAACAACGGAAAATCCCAGAGGAGAAATGAGGAAGACCTGAAGAATTTCAATGAGCATGTGAGTTAAAACAGTCAATGACTGTCAGCCTATGTGTATATTAAATATTTAATTTAATCTTCATCTCACACTTATGGTGATTTAAAGCCATGGAATAATAACAATAACATGAATGTATCCACAGACACAAGAGTAAATGTCTTCTGCTACCTGCAGCCAATGAGACGCAGCACTGCTCCTTCTGGCCTGTGATTGGACTGATGCGGTAGGGAACACCATCAATTTTTGTAGAGAGGGGAGGGAGGGCAGGGAAGCGCCCGACACCACACATCTGCACTGAGCCCAGTGCCAGGTGACGAACAAAGCTGGAGCCATTCTGGATGAAACTGTTTGGACAAGGAGATGAAGAATAAGCAGCTCCAGCAAGACAGGAAATGTGCTTGTTGACTGCAGCAAACCAGTCCTTGAATGTCAGTCTATCCTACCTCGACATGAGCTTGTGAGTTGCATCCAGAGCTGTGGTGTAGGTTGACACAAGGATGGCATCGAAATAGCAGGGGATGAGGTAACGTGGGATGTGCTTCAGGTAGTTAAACATGGCTCCCAACCACTCACCCACCTGCAAACACACAGGGTGACAACAATCTGATCCAGGATCAACTGAACGACTGTAAGACTTTCCATAAAGACGGAACCAATGGGACTAATAGTAGAGAAAGGGAATTGAGTGATTGATAATCAATCTTTTTATCTTATTTTTTATCATTTTTATCATTTCTTAATTGTATCAATTGAGAAATTTATCAATTTCTTTCACAATTTTATCAATTGTCAAAATTGTCAATTTTATGGTTTTTGAGAGATTGATAGTCATTGATTGATATTGATTGAAAGATGACAGCAGTAGAAACACGAGAACAGATGCACAGTGCAGGTGATAAGCTTTAAAAATAAATATAATTAACTTGAATAATACTTATTTAAATACATATTTTTTTAAATCTCTTTGAGCACCATAAAAATATTCCATTCACCTTCATTGTACTGAAATCTCAGGAGAAATATCAAAGACAGATATTTCAAAACCTGAACAAATGAAACCAAATCTATGTAGAGATAAATAAAAAAAACATGTCTTTTTATAATTTGGGTGCAGTGGCCCTTTGGGGCTGTGAAAGGCTCACCTGTGCCAGCGGTCCCTCTCTGTGTATCAGTCTGTTGGAGACGAAGTCTATGAGCCAGTCCCCTTGTCTGAGGTTAGCACACACAGGATGGCCCAGGTCATTGTTGGGCCGGATATCAGCCAACACTGACATGAGACCTGTAGACACACAACAACAAGTACATTCACACTCCTGTCACATTAGGCCAGCGATATGAGAACAACCTAGGTCAAATATTAGTATGAAGACAAAACACACAAGGAGCAAGCAGCGTCTTATATCTTTAAATGTTTTGATTATCCTCACGATTTCCAGACTATTTCCAGGTTTCTGTGAAAATATTGGAGATTTTCACTGTGGTCTCAGACTCTTAGACCCCACTGTATATATGTGTAAATGCCTTGTACCTACCTTGGAGTCCAGCATACTTGAGGGTCTCCCATCCTGGGATACTGTAACAGCCTCCCCCATCTTCTTGTTCTTCTGAGTCACAGCGAAACAGCAGGACATTCAAGTCTGCTAACGTCAGCTTAGACATCAGCCTGTGGGACACACACAGCTTTAAAATAAACACTTCATATGTCATACATTCTTTATATTCACAGTCACTGTCATTTTCATAGACTGCCTCAAGTAGAGATGAGGAGAGGGCTACAGAGGTCTGATAAGCTCACTTCTGTCTATCACCCTGTCTAATATCGAGTTTCCCTTTACATTTGAGTAACTCTTTGACTCTGGTCTATCATGATGAATTTCTCTCTAACTCCATTCAAACGAATGGAGGACAGTTATTGATAGGCGTGTCTCACTAGGGCAGGACTGATGTGTGAACATGTGTACTCACTGTGCCAGAGGTTTCTGCAGTGCCTCTGGTGGATTTTCCTCTGCTACACTGCCTCTCCTGTATTTTGGGCTGAACTGGGACAGATAATACCTCAGCACCCCCACCACCTTCTGGGCCTTGGGGTCCAAACT
>JBBMOC010001730.1:0-10436 GCA_037975185.1 Centropyge bicolor
CTACGTCCATATTTTATACAGTCTATGGTAGGAACACATTCCACTTGTCAAAACTTTACATGTGGAAGTAACCCGTTTACAATTAGAAGCCTAAAACATCTGTTGGCTGTCAGTGGTCGTATCAGACTCACAGGAACAGGACGGGGACATACCGCTTCCAAAACAACTGAGATGAAAATGAGCAGTGTGGTTTCAAAACTCATGAATTTTTTGAAATTTGAAAATTTGCTATTTCCACAGCTTCAATTTAATTTTATCTGGCACCAAATTTCCGAGAACATTCTACAATCCTCATTTTACAAAACTCTGCGGACAACCTGAACAAAGTGTGCAGACATCTGAAAAGCTAAAAGTTTATGGATGACAAGGGGTCGAGGCAGATGCTTATGAACTGAATCAATGTGATATGAATTGTAAAAAATTAACAATGAAAAATGCATTTAAAATGTCGTCATTTCCATGGGGTTTTAATTATGCCACGCATATTTTTAGTTTGATTAATTAATTCATTTATTTTTTTCATTTTCGTCAAAATAAGTTTGTTTGCAAGTTTGTTAAATTGTATTACAAGACAGTTGGGATGGTGGTGAAAAAAGCTAGATAAAGACCTGATTACACCCATATGTGACTGGGTGTAATGTCATCAATGTTTGAGATTTCCCTACAGCAACGCATCAACATTTGACTATTAAACCAGCACCTTTCACTGACACATATCATGATGGAAATAACAGGCCGTCCGTACAAGTCTACTATATCATCATGCCATCGTTCACAGTGACACACATAACAGTGAGGAACAAACATTTATAGGCCAACATTATCTATTCATCACTGTGAATCCATCAGTGCCTGCAATTACTATATTACATCCTTTGGCAGAGAGCAGATTATCTACTGATGATCCTCAGCCACGACCCAGCTGATCCAGTGAAGCCAGACACACACAGAGCAAACAGAGGCAAAGTGGGCAGCCTCAAGTATGACGGCTAAGTCGGACATGGTTTGGGCAGCTAAACAGTTCTTTTATAACCATTGCAAGCATCTTGGTTGACGAGTTGGCAGGTTAGTCAGGAGGGTGTCAAGTTTTATTCTAAGCAAGTGGTCGAGACTGATGCTGTCTTTTGCAAAAGTGTTTACGGAGGCAGTGTTAACAAAACTCATTCAAAGCAAGTTGCTTGGATAACATTCCCTCCAAATTCATTGGGAATGCTGCAGAAGCCCTTGTGTGATGCACAGACCTTTTGGTTGAACTAGGAAGATTCCCAATGAACTCACACTGGCAAGACGGCCACTGGTCAGGGGAGAGCATGGCAAAGTATAGGTGCTCGCTAAGGTCAAGCAAAAAGACAGACACTGCAGAAGAAACTGGGACATTGATCCTGAAACTTCCATCTAGGATGCATCTCCATCCAGCTCCATTTTATCAGCCTCAGACGGCTGAGAGTGGAGAGAGTGAGGAGAGAGTGTTGCAGATTAAAATGTGTCTAGCTCACAGGATGGTCTATAATGATGTCCCAAAGTACCACTGCAACTGCTTCATCAGATTTATGGAATACCATAATGGCAACACTGATTTGGTTCCCTTCAAGTTCAAGATCTGTGTGTGCTCATTCATTGGTTAGTCATTCTGAGGAATGGGCCAATATGGAAGATACACGGAACAATAGGACATTACAGTACTTTATCTGCACTGTATATTGTTATGATTGTGTGCTGTATATTGTATCATGGACAGTTTATTTGCTGCTTTTTACTGCTGTTTATTTCGGTGTTTTACTTGATTATATTTATATTGTGCTTTTATTAGGATGATGTTCTAGGAATATTTCAATTGAGGAATTTGGGACCAGTACAGCACTTTGCATGAACTGTGTATTGTACTGTGTATTGTGTATTAATATCATTGTACACTGTATCATGCTTGATCTTTCTTTTCGGTTAAATTGATGTATGTTTAAACTGTTAGTAACATGTTGACTGCTTTTCCATGATGTGCTACCAGTAGCCAGTTATGGTTTGTCCAGAAAGCAAATACAAAAGAAGCTTAAAGCCATTCTGGTACAGTTGTTCCTAAAGCTGTGCATATCAACATGTTTATGTAAAAAGTAGATATAAAAAACCCACAGTAACATGTCGCCTTACATGCAATTTCCCTCATTTCTATAAAACATGCTAGTGTCAATAAGTTTATTGTGTCAGTTTTGTATCCTGCACTTCATTTAAATATAACAAAGAAGAGTAAGTGAGCATTCAAAGTGAAGTGCACAGATGCAGGACTGTGCTTTATGGCAGCATGTGGATTCCCTCCCTCCTACATCTGGCTGTCCTCTAGTGCCAGGATGGGAACGCCCCGCCAAGACAGGAAAACCCCGCCACGGATGCAATTACACCATATTGATTCTGGTTGAAGGACAGCCTCTTTAATCACCCCCCCACCCCCAATCACCACCGCCACTCTGATATACCAACACACACATGAACACACATCAACAAATGCTGATAAACTGCATTGTTTTCCTATCTATATCATTTATTCTGCGCTGCTGCAGTGACCCCATTGCCCCGCAGGGATCATTTAAGATTTATCTTATCTTACAGTTGTCATACAGTAATGGAAAAGGTAGGCAGTACCACAGTGGGCAGGCCCAGACTAATGCAACTATCTCCAGAGGAGTAGTTACTGATGACATTAGCCTGAAGTATGACAAGAACCACAGAGGCCGTAAAAGACCAATCGGATATAAGGCCTACTTATGCCTACTCACGGCCATCAGCCACGTTAACCTGGCCACATTCAGGGCTCACCCGCTGTGCGAACGCATTTCCATTTCACTGAGACAAAGCAGAGCTATCGGCTTGCCTGGGCTCATCATTCTGGGCTCAAGACGATAGTGAGACAATACACCAGAGGAGAGGCTGGAAAAAACACCTCATCCTCCTCCCATCTATACCGTCTGGGGCGCGCATGCCTTTGTTTCACTGTTCTTGAATGGCAGATATCTGTGTGTGTGTGTGTGTGTGTGTGTGCACGTACTAAATATAGCTGGTGCCTTCTCAAATACAGCAGCTTTTTGTGCGAAGCCTCGGCCACTGCCGGCTGACAGAGATTTGAACTAGAGATGGCTGAACGGAAAAGAATGATGAAGTGACACAATAATGACTCACAGTTTAACAGGAGGAGATCTGATGGAGGGGGTAAGCTGACATGTCAGCAGGGTGACATTTCAGTAAGAGCCATATCTGCTCCATCTCTGACCACTCATAAGGTGACACAGGCAGCCACTATCTTCACTCCACAGCAAGCTGAAAAGGAGGGTTTTGTTGAGAAATACTAATGTTTTTTTTAGCTGTTGTTCCCCAACAAAACAGTATGCATCAGAGTTCATATGGTGTATGTATTGGCATACATTTACCATACATACAGCAGAGGCAGACAACATCAGCATTCATTCTCCACCATCTCCTGAAGGAAATATCTGGCTCTTTAACTGTTAAATGATAAATGCTCTGTGTTTGTCTTTTGGTGCCGTCACCACCCTGAACTCGGACATACAACGAGCCCGGTCATTACTGTTATGCAAAATGTGCAATATTCCCATCACTGCCTCAGTAACTACCTCGAAACATATTTATTTATTTAATAATCCATGTGCAATACATTCATATGTGACTTTTACTCATCTGTATATACCATTCATCACTTGCACTAAAATTAATACATATTCTGGTGTCTGTGCAATACATATCTGCTGCTGTGCAATATTATGTGAACTACATAGAAATCTGGACTATTTTCCATCAATATTTACCATCTATCTTTTGTGCTGTGCACAAGTCTGCATCTCATCTTGTATATATCTTGTATATTTTAAGCCTCCCTGCAACTTGTTAAACTGTCTTTTTCACTTATACATTTTTGTATACTTTTTAGCCTGACTATTGCACTGAAGGAGAAGCTCTCCAATCTCGTTATACATCCTGTATAATGACAATAAAGGCCATTTCGATTCTGATTCTTCTAAGCAGATAGTGGCACTGAGACCAGACGACAATGATGAGACCAGTAAGAGTAAACCACAACACTAAAGTTACAAGATGTAAGACCAAAACAAGTGGCTAAAAGACGCTCTATAGAGTTGAGGTAAACACAGTAGCTTGCACGACTGCGATCTCAGCCTTTGCTGTAGCGATCGCTCAGTCCTTGAGGAGCCAGTTTCCTTCAAAACCAGAGGTGGAAATGAAAGGCAGGGTTTGAACTTCTCTCTTTTTTTCCTCCTCCTATTATTCACACATCTACTCTCTCGTCACTTTTAATGAATGACCATGAATGGTTTTCAGGGAAGGCAGGCCGAAAGTGTGCGTTGTCATGCACTCATTTTCCTACCTTCAGCCATCTCCTTTGTGTGTGCTCTTTGCCATACCCTGGCCATGACTGACTGGGATGAGAATTTTTCCACAGATACACATGAATATGACTTATTCATCAGTGACTTTTAATATATTTTAGGAGGAGTTATTTTGTGATGAGATATTGTAATTTCCTTTTTGGCACAGACCAGCCTAGACTAGAGTCCCATATCCTTGAGCTCTGTTGGCCTCTTGTCAAAGCCAATGTGACTTTTCACTGCAGCTCACTCTCATTAAGTGCACCAGCTACATAAAATATGTAAATGCATGTTTGTTACCGTGGCCCTTTATCATTCCGTACACCAGCCTTAAGATACTGTAGATGAGAGTCTTAATTATCATATGTGGAATGAAACATCCCAAAAGCCAACTGATGCCCCAGATAGTGGCTCTTCATTACAGAACTGAGTACCTACTTTGCCAGTGAGGGAAAAAAAACAACTCCCTGAAATGATAGGTCTATATGATATTGTTAAGTCAACATCATAGAAAGAGCATTAAAAGTGAAAGATGCTGACCAGCTTTGATAGGGTTCAATCCCCCACAGAGGCGAGACAGCAACTCTCGAGAATGAAGTGCATCTCATAAAGCAGGTACTTTCTTAAATCCTCGAAATGGCAAATTATTATATCTATGTTTCTGAAGGATGTTGCATCATTAATATGTTGTAGAGACTGACACACTTCATGTTAACAGTACAGAACAGAGAAACACAAGCAGCCTTGGGCGTGTCATTCTGTCACTCACTCTAGACAGAACATGCAAATTCAAATGCTCGTCAAACCAGCAACCAAAATATACAGAGCTCTTTAAGCCTCTTCTTTGTGGAACAATCGTTTCAAAAATGACCACTAGCTCATGGTACTTTTTTGCCTCTGCATTCAACCATAGGTTGTTCGAACATGTTAGTTGTTGTTAGAAGATTTGGAGTGGTGGTCTCCTCTATTTGACTTACTATATATAAAGTTAGCAATTTATTGACAATGCACTATGCAATATCCCCCCAAAATGCAATACAAGCTGTACAATATTAGAGTTGGACAAATAATCAAATTCCATTTTCAATTACGATATTGGCTTCCAAAGATTATGAAAACAAGTTAATTAAGATAATTCTCATTATTGTGCTGCATTGTGTTTCGTAATGATGATCTTGTTCTGTCTTGTGTTATAAATCCAGAGGACCCCTTTGATTTAAAGATCCGCTCTCATTGTGTTATATTTAGTTCAGCTCACTGCAGTCAAGTGAGCTGTTTGTAAAAACCTGGTCTCGGATTTTGACGCGCATGTATCTGTGCTGTTACGGTATCGGTGCTTGGAAAGGTCAAAAAGGACAAGAGTGGCATTTCCGCAATGCTGTCTTACTTTTTTATACCAAATAAAAACAGAACTATAATAACCATAAGTCAGTGTTTGTATTGATTATATATTTAAAGTTCAAGGATATATACTGCTAAAAAGAAAAAAGTTAAATGTCTGAAAATCATTAGTTTAAAATGTTTTTCATGTTCAAAAAATGTTTCTAAAGTCATGAGTAATCAAGCTAAATAACTGTCATGTCAGTACTGACCAAAATTGCCATAATCAAGAATCCCTATACATTATTTTCCTGCCAATATTACATCATAGAAGCAATCATCTCATACTGTATATATTAAGGTTTTCTTGACATGTAACCACTACAATTTCATCATTAAACATTACTCAGTATTCCTGCCTTGTTCAGCTGCTTGTAAGACTTGACATATTGTTCTCGTGTCACGGTCGTATCTCTAATTCCAAAGAAGCTCCATAGTTCAGACTCAGTGACCAGCGCCAGTCACTCGGCCTCTTGTCTCACAGTGAAGGAGGTTTCTGAGGTCCAGCAGACTTCGTGGAGGAGGAAATGTTCCGGACAGTTAGTGACTCAGCCAGGTCTTCTACCTCCTGATTAGCGTGGCTGGCCATTGCCTCTGATTGGGATTTTGGAGAGCAGAAACTGTCGACATATAAATGACTAAATTGGCCAGCTTCCCAGCAGTTATGGCTTCAGGAGAGCGCACAATCACTCAGGAGAATGGCCGTGACGTGGCCAGCCCCTTACCTCAGCTTCCACCCCACCTACTTCTCTCCATTCCCTTGTTCATCTGCAAAAACACTGTCACATAAGGCTGTGAGACCCGAGCCAGGAGCGCAGCATCAGAATGAAAATACATAAGTTAATGGAGCAACATTTCACTTTGTTACAATGCAAAAGTGCTGGTGGCAATTTTCTCATTTTCTCCTACAGACAAGTGTTTCTCTGAGGATTCATTAAAGTGAAAAAGTCTAATTTGATGCTGTTTCTTTTCAAGTTGGGACTTAAGACTTCGCACTGCTTTTTAGACACAAGCAGGATTTAATTCGCCATTGGCCATACCATTCATCACTGTTAGACTTGCATTTGTTGATGTTAAGCTAATTAACAGATGCAACTGTATAATGCATATCATATTTATACACACGCATACACTTATTTACGACTAAAGGTGCAGTCTAATGATTTAGTATTGCTAGAGACATTACAAAAATAATGGTCAAAATTGAAAAAGCAGAAGTCAAAATCCCAACTTTAAGTCCCCTATGTGGATACAGCTTCAAAGCAGGATGGGTCAGATATTGCCAGTATCTTTCAAATTCCATGGGGCCAGTTTGTATCACAACCTTTCTGTTGTAAATTTGTATTCTCTGAGCTCAAGCTGAGATAACCCTGGTGACATAATCAGCCACATTGTTTCTATCAGGCAAGACAAAGCTCCTGCAGAGGCACAGCTTTACATTATACATTATACATTAAACATTAAGCAACTGTTTTCACAGGCTGAACAGTACGCCACGTGACTAGTAAACAAATCAATCAAAACACATGTATTTAAAGGGGAACGCCAGCATTTTTACACATTAAGATTAAAGGTCATCCGATGCTGAAACATATAAACAAAACAATACAGAGTCTGCAGGCTCGAGACTGTTTGAGGTACAAATACAAGCCAAAGTAATATTGGACACATTAAAATAGTAAATAGTAAATAATAGTAATAGTAAAGTAAATGATCCTGAGGGGGGCATGAATGACTAAATTTAGACCAGATTTCATGCCAATCCATCTAGTAGTTACTGTATTATTGACAACAACAACAATAATAATAATAATACTAATAAATGACAATGTCAGTCTCATTGTGATGCTAAATGAAAGGTCAGAGCTCCAAAGTAATTCAGATACATCCTCTCAGAACTAGAGCTGTCTGTATAAAATTCAATGGCAATCCATCCAAAAGCAGTAGAGCTATTTCAGTCTGGACAGACCGACAGTGATGCCCATTTCAGTGCCTAAATATTCAGACTTCTTCTGATGACCATTAGGTTGTAGCGCTGTGTAGTAAAAGTCTGTCTCATGTCTCATGTTGAGATTTTTCAGTGTCCACTAAATCAGCAATACAATATGCTATTAACTGGATGTGGATGTGTTCAGGTCTAATTGGGCATTCACTGCTGACTCATTAGCACAAGAGCCACTTAAGCAAACACTATTCTGTAGGTACTTGATATGAATCACACCGTGTACCATTGACTCTGGGGAAATACATCTGAATAAGAGCATTATATCTGAGGCCTGCAGCTCTTACATTGGACTATTCCAGTTGATAGTCACCTCTACATTAAGCAAGAAAAACATGTCTTAGAGGGTGCACTACATTGAGGACAAGATAAAAAACAAATAGGTGATCTACATGAATATATTACCTAGTTAGTAAATATAAATACTTCGGATGGCACCATTTGCTTGAAACTATTTCCTGCTTGTATACAACCTTATAAAGCCAGCACATCCGAGAGCTCAGCTTTCACAATGTGATTCTGGTCTGGAAAATGTTCCCCGGAATTGACTTAACTTGATAGTTTGATAATGGACCAATCAGTTGACTGGTCTGGATCAGAGGCTCCCAACCTCTTTGGATAAACTCCTCACAGCTTATAGTCATATGTAACCTGTGGCATCAGCAGACAAAGGGTTATTTTAAGACCACAGAGCCGTGCCTACGTCACTTTGTTTTTAATGTAAGTAAACGGTACAGAACGCGTCTGTTCCATGTCTGAATCTCAGTAGTGGCACACAGTGCTGCTTACTCTGTGAATAAAACTCGACACAAGCTGTAGCAGCCACACAGTTTGTGTTTGACATGAGCAATGTTCAGTACTGCCAAGTCCGCCTAATTGTTCCCAGAATATCAGAAAGTACTGGGTCCTGAGATCCTGAAATGGTTGTTGAGCTCTTGAAACAGTTCCTGCAGTGCAAACTGGCTCATTGTCATTTTAGGATCTGGGGTCTTGTCTTCACACTGACAAATCAAAAACAGTGGAAATCATTGGTTGAGATAAAGACATGACTTGATAATTCCTCCTGACCTGCATGAACAAATAATAAAACTTGGTGTTCTGCATATGAAATGAATCATGAGTCTTCAACTGAATGGCCCAGATGCATTTAGAAAGTGTTCTTGTGAAAACAAACAGAAAACCAGTGTTTTAAGAAGACGGGGGGTATTGTGTTCAGCAAATCTGCCAAGTCCTTGGTATGTTTCAAAGAAAGTGTGTCATAACTAAGAAAAAACATTAAGTTACTTTTTCCAGTTATGTCTTGTTTCATGTTGTCCTGTCTCTTCCTGTTTTATTTTGGTAACTGTTTCCCTTCTAGTTTCAGGTAACTTGTCCTTCCTTCTGTGTTTCCCGCCGGTGTGATTGTCTGCCCCGCCCTGATTGTTTCCACCTGATCCCCTACCTTGTCTATTTAGTGTCCACGTCTTCCCCTGTCCTGTGCCAGTTTGTCCTGTCCGTCAACTCGTGCTTGAATCCATGCGTCTCATGTCTAGTTCACCAGCCTTTGCTACTTGTTTTGTTCTTTTCCTGCCTCGTGTTTCCTCAGCAGTGCTAGAGCGACTTTAAGTTTATTACTTTGTTTGTTTGATGACCGTTTTCCTCAGTGATTTTTAGTTTATCCACATTTTTGACCTGCCTCGTTTGAGTGATTTTGAGTTTTGCACATTTATGAATAAAGACTTTTATTTTGTACTTTTTGCATCTGCGTCCTGCTTTTGGGTTCAAAACCAGTCTGAGCCTTGTCAAAGTGCTTATCAGAATGTCATACAGCATTTGAACCCCCCCTTTCCACGTATGAATAGAACTTTCCAAAAGAGACTATGCAACAATTAGACAGCAGCTTTAAACAGCAATGGGCCACATGTAAGGAGCTGTCGGAAGAGTTCGTGTCTTGTGACCCTTTCAACACAAGATATGTAAAAGAGGGGGATTTTGGTGAAATCTTTGAGAGATTGGGGAAACAGTGGGGAGCAGCTGGGGGGCTATGATGTTTGGATTTTGCAATTTAGAGCAGGTATAAACACTGGTCAATTTGTAAAACCAAATTAGTTTGAAGCTCGGTGAATCTTCTGAGCTTTGCCAGGCCAATGAAAGAAGCATGCAGGAAAATTTAGGGCAGGCATTGCAAAGCTACAGATATGATAGCAACCTCAAAACAAGATAACTAGAGACGAAATAAAAGAAAAACAGAAGACAAAACACAGAAGACGACAGGCTTTGCTTACACCTTTTTCTTGCATATACTGAAGAAAGCCTTGGATTTGAAGCTCTGCCAGAAAAGAGCCTTTGTTGTCTCTCAGTTACTTTAGATTTGGCCCTGCATCCTGACAACACTTATCCTCTCTCAAACACATGACACCCTGATACTCAGCTCCTCTAGTTTCAGCCCTTCTTCTTCCTTCTTCCCTCTCTCTTTCCTAACAGCCTGGCTCGCTGTCTTCCCAAGGAGCTGCATATGGCCCTGCAGAAAGCCTCGCGACGCGTCCACGAGACGCTGCCACAGATGGTAAATGGCCTGTCCCTGTCCTCTTTCCCACAGTGGCCACATTCCATCCCTCTGGGCTGGGGAAGAGACGAGCGTGTTGCAAAATGTGCCTGAAGTGGGACGACATGTTGTAGAGTGAGCA
>JBBMOC010001731.1:0-10433 GCA_037975185.1 Centropyge bicolor
ACCTCTATATCTTATTCTACATGGCAGCAGGGTGAACAGTCTATGACTGCTGTCTTTTAGTATCCTTTAGCCTCTGCGGAGACATCTTCACTGTCATCACTTATACTCTGTAGCTAGTACCAATAATGCTCTGTGAAGTTTTAATCACCCGCTGCATAGGCTTCCAATCCTGGGCTTGCACAAAATATGCCATTTTGCAATGTTAATATTCAGGAGACTATCTTACTCTTTTCTGAAAAAGCTTGACGAGAATTCAAATTTTTTTTCTTTGAAAATAGAGGATTTTAGAAGAGGTTTTAAAAATTATTATTTTGCCCAAAATGATCATACCCCAGCCTCTGATTTGAGCCCTAAAGTAATCTCTCTGTCAATCAAAAAGAGTAAACTTTACGTACACTATGTGGGTATACAAGAGTAATTCAGTCTTACGTGTCTGGCTTGGGCTCACCAACTCAAAAGCTTCCCTGTACACAGGCTTTGCACAACAAAAAAACCACTATTTTTAGAGAGATCTTTATAAAGACTCAGATATTTATTAGTGTCCCCGTAGAGCAATTTGTGTTGCAGTAAGTACAGACATGTAACATAAAAACATATAGAAGACATACGATAAAAAATCTAAAATAATACAGTGTGCTAACAAACAACATCGGTAAAAACGACTCACGTAGCCCAACCAAGTTGGGGAAAGTGCAACCAGTGCATACAGTGCAAATAACAATCAGTCGATAGGAAAACCTGCCTATAAGAAGCCATAAAATCCATAAAATCAGGTCCGACTCCTCCTCCTACCCTGTCCTGAATTCAACAGGGAAATGGCTATGGGGACGAAGGAGTGTTTGTACCTGTTGCTTCTCATACGGGGAAGTCTAAGCCGGGGCCAGAAGGCAGAAACTGGAACTCATGATGTAAAGGGTGGGAGCTGTCAGAAAGAATGGCATTGGCCTTTCTAATTATCTGTCTCTTAAACAGATCTGACAGTGTGCACTGTTGTACTCCCAGAATCTTATTGCTTGTATTAATTACTTTGCACAATGCATTTTTTGACCGGATGTTGAGGCTGCCAAACCAGCAGAGAAGAGAGAAGGTCATCACAGATTCAATGTATGATCTATAAAATAAGATCATCAGGGATTTGTCGATCTGAAATTTGGACAGTTTCCACAGACAGGACAGTCGTTGCTGGCCTTTTTTATGTAGGCTCTCTGAGTGGCAGGTAAAATTTAGCTTGTTATCCAGGATTGTCCCAAGATATTTGTAATTTTCGACCGTGTCCACTGTCTGGCCTTTGATTACTGTGTTTTGGCTGGTGTTACATGGCTTCTGTTTAAAATCAATGCACATGTCCTTAGTTTTTTTGTAGATTTAACTGAAGAAAAGCACTGTCACACCAGTCTACAAATTCATCCACCACAGGACCATGTGCAAATTCATCATTGTGAAGGAGGCTGACTATTAAGATAAGATAAGATTACTGAATCGTCAGCAAACTTTAAAATGAATCTGTTGTCATGCCGACTTCGGCAGTCGTCAGTGTACAAAATATAGAAGAGAGGGGAGAGGACGCAACCTTGGGGAGACCCAGTGGATAATGACATCTCTCCCGACAAGCATCCATTCACCCTCACCCTCTGTGTTCTGGATGTTAAAAAGTCCAGAATCCAGCCCACCACATTAAAACCTAAATGAAAATTGTTAAGAAGTTTATCGATTAAAATGTGGGACTGAATTGTGTTAAAAGCAGACGAAAAATCAGCAAATAGCAGCTTAGCATGATTTTTGTTCCCTCAAGATGCCTAAAAACAAAGTTTAATAAAGTGGCAGTGGCATCCTCTACTCTTCGGCCGGCCCTGTAGGCAAACTGTAAAGGGTCGAGTAAGTGTTCAGTCTTACTAAGAAGATCTGACTTTATCAGTTTTTCAAAAGATTTCATGACAAGGGAAGTCAGAGCCACAGGTCTAAAATCATTAAAAACTTTTGGGTGGTTGGTCTTAGCCACATGTATCACTATTGACTGCTTCCAGCACCTGGGGACCTTCTGTTGGTTAAAAGACAGCTGGAAGATATGATAAAAAATGGGAGCTAGCTGCTCATCACAGGGGGGGAGCAGTCGACCACTTATATTATCAGGACCTGTCGTATATCTTATCCTTATCGTGGAGGAGTTAGTCCGTAAATCCACTTTGGTGTTAAAAAATAAATCCACAGGAGACAAAAAGTTTGGAGCAATGAAGACTTTATGCCGGCATAAAGGAGCGCTTGTTCAAAAATGAACACAGGTCACATCCGAAGAGCACTGAGGAAAAATGGCCTGTGCAACAGGTTTTATACCCCTAAATTTCCACGCCTTTGAACAGACTCCTAGATAGTTCATAGGATAAAACACTTCACATTATCATATCACCTTTCAATTCATTGGTTAGTTACTTTACACCATTAATTCGCATTTTTTAATATTCATTTTCTTTGTTCTTGCTGGAGTTCTGGTACTTTTCCATTGGGGATTCCCCTTTTTCTCCTTGGGATTTTCCCTTTTTCTCTTGTCTAACTGCTAGCATTTTTAGTTTCTTACCATTGCTTGTTACATTTTCCAAGATAATAAAGGAATATCTCAATTTTGAGTAAATATGCCCGTGATCACACTAACTACACTATGAGTGATTTCAAACACACACAAGACTATATTTGTCACACAAGATTCATTCCAGTATATGATCCCTCTTGTCCACATTACAGTTATTAAATGATCCAGTCACTTTAATAATTCCCTTGATTCTGAACAAACATAAGACATAGAACACAAGACAACCTATCAGTCTAGTCTACCTTCTAATACTTTTAAATTCAAAGATATATGTTCCAACACACCTTTATTGCATATCGTAGCCATAAGCACAGTTAAATCATAATATATTGATTAGAGTAACATAGTGATTAGAGTAAATGTAGCTTTAATCATAATATTGGTCGCTTTTCAGAAAAATTACACTACAGACCCAGGCTTTTTCCAACTTTGGAGTGTTTAAAAGATTTGGCCACAGAGAGAACATTAAGAAAAGGAGTATGACTAGAGCTGGAAAGTTTGTCTTTAAGATTTAAAATCTCATTACTAAAATCAAAACAATCAAACCTAAGATAAAACTTGTTAAATTCATGTGCTAGTTTACAGAATTAAAACCAGGGAGAGTCACCTTTTTGTTGCATTTCGTCTCTGAACCAACAAGAGTCTTAAAACCATTCCAGACAGGGCCCAGCCTGTTTTTGGCAAGTTCACTTTCCAACTTCTCCTTGTATTTCAACTTTGCCTTTTTTATTTCATTCTTAATCTCCCTTTTAATCAGGTTCATCTCTGTAGGGTCACCTTCTCGGAATGCCTTCCTCTTCCTGTTTAACAGATTTTTCAGAGTTTTTGTCACCCAGGGTTTGCTGTTTGGAAATATCTTGACTGACTTGACTGGAATCACACAGTCTTCACAAAAGGTTACATAGCTACTAAAGTTATTGCTTGTGCAATCTGAACCTTTCGTTCAGCTGTCTGATTTTCCCCCTGATGTCCTCTGACGGGTGTGTTGTAACTCTGTGATTCACAGAGGTTCCTAAAAGCAACATTTACCTGCTGCATACTGTAGCTTCAACTTCACTTCACTTACAGTGCATCATCTGAAAATTCAGAGTCACTGTCAGCGTAATCAGACTGAACAATGTGCAGGAAGTTGATGTCCTCTGCGCCAGACAAAACTTGCAGGTTTCAGTCTCAGTCTCTACAGTCTCTTGCATGAGCCATCATCTGTCTGATCTCGTCCTGCTTTTTTCGGAAGACACTCTGCAGACCTTGTAACCCATCTTCATTTAGGCCCCACAGTGAATCTTAATTAAATTAATAACAATACGAGATACAGACGATGTTAGTAATTTTATCAGCTGACTTTGATGTGCACATTCATGCAATGTGAAATTCAAATACATACTTTGAATTATTGCCCTAGAGGCCAAGCAGGACTGCTCCTTCAGGCAATTACCACGAGCTGAAAGAGACTTCCAATGGTGGTTCATCTCCATGACAAGAATGTTCTTCTCCTCCTGAAGTCTCCTCACTGCCATGACAATGTCGAAAGCCTTTCTCTTTGTCCTGAGGTCAACATAGGCTGTAAAGCATTTATGATAAAAAGTTATTTCATAATAAGGAATTCAAAGGCTTTACAGAGTGTTATGGTGTTGCAGAACAATTTGAGGAAATATAAGTATGTTGCATTTGTTACATTTGCTGAAGGTAGTCAACAAATTAGTGCACATACCACTCTGTGGTTGTTGCCATGGCCAAGCTGTCTCCTCAGACAGAATGGTCTCCAAACACAGGGTGTTTGTGCTTGGTGCCATTTTGTTGTATTTTTCAACAACAGAAGTCAGGATCCCCCTCTCCTCCCTGATCTTATGGCGGATCCTGGCACGACCTTTGTTGCTGTCTGTGTCTTTGTAGAGACGCTGGGAACGTTTCTTGATACTGGCCACCAGCAACTCAATCCTGCTGGCCAAAGCATCAGCATCAGTCGAGGAGTTGGTCTTTGCTGTAGAGAGGGTGTGTTGCACTTCAAATACTTATATCATTACAATTCAATCTTAATTTTCTGCAATTCTAGAACTGCATTATGATAAGTTAATGGTTTGAAAATCTGAGTCATGTTCTGCTCTTGAATGAAGGCCTACAGAGAACATACCTTCTTTTTAGAGATTAAACAGGAACACAGGCATGTGTAGACTTGACATTTATTATGTGCTTCAACATGAACATGTACCTTTTAGGTGAGAGAAAGATGGCGGCGCCCTGGCTGGCAGCGGCTGCTTTGGCTCCCGACAACTCAGCCGATATACAGTCTACTTCATCATCTAGAATAGTATGCTCTGCCTCAAGAGCTCAGTCAAACAGCGCAAGTACAACACTCGACCGTAATACTATATTTAGTCTGCGTCAGTATAGCGATTTTGGTGTCGTTAGCTCGGACACAATGTTCACGCTACGTAGCCTAGGTCTGCTATGCCGGTTAGACCCAGCGGCCTTCCAAGCAACGGAGCCTCCCATCAGCACAGGCCGCTCACGGAGACATCGGAAGCGGTGTGAGAGGAAACAGAAGCGCGGCGGTCGCGGGGGACTTACAGCTAAGCTAAAGGCTAATCCATTCAGACCGCCGCTTCCATCCATCCTGCTCGCCAACGTACGCTCCCTGGAAACTAAACTGGACTACCTGAAGCTGGACTTATTCACCAGACGTGAGACCAGCAACTGCTGCATCCTCATCCTCACCGAGACGTGGCTAAACTCCTCAGTCCCTGACGACGCCATTAGCCTGGACGGGCTAACAACATTCAGAGCCGACAGGAGCCACGCTCTCACCGGTAAATCTCGAGGTGGTGGCGTTTGTATTTACACTAATAACAACTGGTGTAACAACGCTACCATGCTCTCCAGTTATTGCCCTGTGGACATTGAGTTTATGACTGTAAGATGCAGACCTTTCTACCTTCCTCGGGAATTTACCTCCGTCATCATAATAGCTGTTTACATCCCACCCAGTGCTAACACCAAACAAGCCCTGAGTGCTCTCTACCGTGCCATCAGTGACCTGCAAACCACACATCCGGAAGGCGTTTTTATTGTTGCTGGGGACTTTAACCAAGCTAACATGAAGACTGTTCTTCCCAATTTCCATCAACTTGTGGATTTTGCTACCAGGGGAAAAAACACACTGGACTTGGTCTACACTAACATCAAGAAGGCCTTCAGAGCAGCCCCCCGCCCCCACCTTGGCTCCTCTGATCACCTCTCTGTTATGCTAATCCCAGCATACCAGCCCCTGCTCACCAGAGAAAAACCAACTGTGAAGCAGGTGAGAGTGTGGCCAGAGGGAGCTATGTCTGCACTGCAGGACTGCTTTGAATGCACCGACTGGGACATGTTCAGAGAGGCTGCAACAGACAGTCATCACACCAACGTGGAGGAGTATGCTGCATCTGTATCATCATACATCCAGTGGTGCACGGAGGAGGTTACAAGCACCAAGACAATTGTCACACGGGCCAACCAGAAACCTTGGATGAGTAAGGAGGTATGTGCAAGGCTGAGGGAGCGTAATGCTGCATTCAGATCTGGTGACGCGGATGCACTCAGATCAGCGAGGGCCAATCTGAACCGTGCTATCAGGACAGCAAAGCGCGCCCACAGCCAGAAGATTCAAGGTTTCTTCCATGACCCCAGCAACACCAGACAATTGTGGAGGGGCATACAGACTGTCACAGATTACAAAGCCACACCTTCACCCTGTCAAGATGACATCAGCTTCCTCAACGAGCTAAACAACTTCTTCGGAAGGTTTGAAGAGCTCAACAACACCCCTGCGAGGAAAGCGACCCCCCCACCCAGATGAGCAGGCACTCAGACTTGAAACCACCACAGTGAGGACAGTAATGAGGAAGGTGAATGTGCGGAAAGCAGCAGGCCCGGACAACATTACAGGACGGGTGGTCAGGGGATGCGCTGATCAGCTGGCCCACGTGCTCACTGACATCTTCAACACCTCACTGGACCAGGCCATCGTTCCCCAGTGTTTCAAGTCTGCCACAATCATCCCAGTGCCCAAGAAACCGACCATCACATGCCTGAATGACTTTCGCCCTGTTGCACTAACACCCATCATCATGAAGTGCTTCGAAAGGGTGATAAAGGACCACATCACCTCCAAACTCCCACCATCATTCGACCCATTTCAGTTTGCCTATCGGCCTAACCGCTGCACCGAGGATGCCATCTCCTCCGCTCTCCACCTGAGCCTGACGCACCTGGAGGAGAAGAACACCCACGTGCGAATGCTGTTCCTGGACTTCAGCTCAGCATTCAACACGATCATCCCTCAGCACCTGATAGGCAAACTGGGACCCCTCGGCTTCAGCACCCCCCTGTGCAACTGGCTGCTGGACTTCCTCTCCAACAGGACCCAGTCTGTACGGGTGGGCGATAACACCTCCAGCGTCATCACCCTGAACACCAGCTCCCCCCAAGGCTGCGTCCTGAGCCCCCTGCTGTTCACCCTGATGACCCACGACTGTCTCCCCAGATTCAGCACCAATCACATCCTGAAGTATGCGGATGACACAACAGTAGTGGGCCTCATTCAGGACAACAACGAGAGGGCCTACAGGGCCACATACTGGAAAGCTCTGCAGAGAGTGGTGAGGACGGCAGAGAAGATCATTGGG
Source organism: Centropyge bicolor (assembly GCA_037975185.1). NCBI lineage: Eukaryota > Metazoa > Chordata > Actinopteri > Pomacanthidae > Centropyge > Centropyge bicolor. Next base: position 7,249 of record JBBMOC010001731.1, read on the forward strand.
ACCCCGCTCCCCCCCGTCCAGGATATTGCACACAGGCGCTGCTTAGCCAGAGCCCATCAGATTCACTTAGACCCCACCCACCCCGAGAATGGACTGTTCTCCTGGCTGGCGTCTGGCAGAAGGCTCCGCAGCATCCGCTGCAGAACTGTCAGACTAAGGAACAGCTTCTTCCCTCTGGCCATCAGACTGTTGAACGCTATATAAATCCACTCAACACAACATTCATACAACAACACCCCACTTACATGAACACCTCTCCCCCAGAACTGCTGAGCACATACACTCATGCACATGGACTTCTATGAACACACTCACTCACTCACACTCACTCCCCCACCTTCTCACTGAATCTACCAACACACATTCACACACAAATACACCACCTCCATCTGGAACTACTGGCCACCCCCCCACCCCTCCTCCCCTCCTTCATCTACCCAACTCAGCACACCACATGGACAAAGAATACACTCTGTTAAGGACAATACTCTTGGGTTTACGGACAATTGCCTCTTAATTTCAATATTTAATTTAAAACTACAATGTCACTTTAAATTTTCAAGGAAACAGCGGTCATGTTCACCATTTCTCAACTGTTCTGTTATGTGCAATATTTTCTGTATATTTATTTTCTGTATATTATGCTAGATATCTATATTCACCTTTACAGTCAATACAACTACTAGTGCAATAATTCAACTTGCTGCTACTTGCTCTGTGCAATAACCTGTATATAACTCTTATACATAGCTCATAGCACCGTATTTGTATATAGTATATATTTATATCTCTTTTTCATATTTTTATATTTCCACCGACTGACACTATTGTTGCTGACTCTTTGTTGGAAGCCATTGCATCGAAATTTCTTTCCCAACCTGCACTGCCGTGTATATTGTGTAATGACAATAAAGAAAGTCTAAGTCTTTTATACAAAGTATCCGGATAAATCCTGAAAGCTTCAGGAAAAATAAGTAATGCAGAACTTTAAGAGAGAGTGTTATTATTAGAGACTGTAAAACTAAAATGATTAATCATGACTCCAAAAAGGCTTTCTCAAACTCTGTGCTGCCTAAACTTCATGAATGATTTCCTTAATTTTTCATCACTGATCCACTCTTCTAAATGGCTCTCAGTCACTCCCAACTGGGCTTTCATGGACTCCAGGTTCTGCAGCTGGTTTTCCAGCGCTTTTGTGGTTTATAATCATTAACAATCACAAATAATAAAAATAATTTAATAAACATTCACTTCACATCCCCAAATATTGCTATCAAAAAATATATTTCACACTCCAAAGGACAAATCATAATGTTATTACTTTCAGATATCTGCGGGACAGTGAGGTGGCCAAGTTGTTGTTGCTGATTCCAGCGCATGGCCATGAGTGTCAGCATGTCTGTGCGTCCTGCAACAGAAATTATGTTACCCCTATCCTGTGTCATTTGGTATACTTAAGTTTATATGGTTTTCATCTCACCTCCTTTTGACATATGTTTGGTGGTCACTGCTATCCGCCAGAGGAAGGCATTGCACTGTTCCACCTCCTCTCCCAGTGTCAATCCAGCACCCTCCTGATATGCCCCACTCCATTTCACCTTTTTAAAATACATTTTTAAAAAAGCCAGTTATAACTTTTCAAGGTTGATGTTTAGATGTGGAAATACTAACATTCAGACATTTGGTCTCATGCTAATGGTTACTCACTTCACATTGGAAGTCATGGGCTTTGCCATGACACACTGAGAGGAAGGGCTTCATGTTCAAAAGATGCTGGAGCTCTGGGCAGCTTTTTGTAATTCTCTGGAGGTAGGGCCAATATTTGCAGGTCACATCCATGCAAAAAGCTCACCATGCTTGTTTGCCAGCTTTTCTTGCAAGTAGAGGGGATAGGAAAAAATTTCTCCTCTATACATATTGAGGGCACAGAGGAGCACTCCATGCCGACAGACTGCAAGCTCTAGTCCCTCCTCATCGAGCTTGCTGGCAGACCTTTGAGAGGTCTCTCTGGCTGCTGACCACTCCCCTCCTCAAATACCTCTCCCAGAGACCTACAATATGAAAATGTGTTCATTGAAATGGTCGAAAGATTAACCTAATAAAACGCGTAAATAGCATATCATTGTATTCCTGTACATGTAGTAGTACATGTATGTAGTTGACAAATTTTGAGACGTCGTCATCCCTTGCTATGAAGACACCTTCAAAGATGGCCAGTTCTTAGGATCTAAATAAAACAAAGGAACAATTGAGGATATCTCACATTCTGAGGATAAAAGACTTTTATCTATTTAAACACTGTGAAATTATATGTAAATATTTTGTAGTACCTAGCTGCATTCTTAAAGCGGTAATGCTTGCGGTTTCCATCTACAGAAACTGCAAGCATATCCGGGCTGCATACAGGACAGGTGAAGGGCTCCTCCTTGCAGATGCTGTCAACTTCATATTGAACAGCCTCCCACTCAAAAAAACTCTTTAAAAAGGTATCAGCGGAGATCCTCCCACTCTATCATAAAAAAGACATCAACAGGGATATTACCAACAATGATGTTAAAATAAATACATTATAAGAATACCGATTTTCAACAAAGATATACAAATAAAAAATGACATGGGACATAGACCCTCAATACTCACACGGCCAAAGCGGACAGTTCGCCGATCCAGCATTCTTAAAAATGCCTGACAGGACAGTCCTGGTGCAACCATTTTACTTTCTTCAAATGAGTAAAAGGTGTCAGTGGAAAAAATAGTGGAGAAGTGAAGGGTAGCTGGCCAGTAGTCACCTCGAAGAAGGTCATCAACTCCAGCAATCCAACTGGCCTGGCATGTTTCACATACCAACTGAGGCATGCTGAGGTCATGGCGTCCTGGAAAGAAAACATTGGAAATCCACGGTAATATAAAAAAAAAAAAAAAAAAAAAAAAAAAAAAAAAAAAAAAAAAAAAAAGTTTCCTTATAAAGATGTATGACAAACATGTGGGAGTTGTTGAAAAGAGATACATCTTATTAAACACAAAGCTTTCAATCAGGATCAAAGTTCATTACATTCTTATCATTCATTGTGATCACTGCTACAGCCTTCCCTGGTTTGACACTCAATGACTGTGTTGGACAATCACAGATTTTGTCAGGGATTTCCAGAGGTACAAACCGCACTGAAAAGCGCAACACAAAAAAA
>JBBMOC010001732.1:0-10431 GCA_037975185.1 Centropyge bicolor
GACACACGTGACTGTGGGCCAGAAGGCGATGTCTAACTTCGCCTGTCTATTCTCCGCAAGTTCCAGAGTGCTTTGTAGCAGGGCAACCCCTCGACCACAGTTCCCACAATGCACCTGCATCTTTACAAATAGCGCACTATCTCCTGAAGGTCAGTGACTTTTGAATTCCCAAAGAATATTTGAGGAGTGGAACTGAGGAAGGGCCAGTGTGAGAAGGGATTAAAAAAAAAACAAAGGGTAACATTAGGGCAAAACTCAATACCTTGAAGTGTTACCAGCTATTACAGCATTTACTGCAGTTCTGTTTCACTTTATTGCAAATATTTTTACCTTTCTAAGTGAGGACAAGCAGGGGTTTGCAAACAAATGGAGAAGACATATTAGTAGTCTAACATTTCTCAATAACTTACTTGGAAAGGTAAGTCAGATCAAAGACCTGCTTGCCATATAGGCGAATGAAACTGGCATTATCAACATCTCTACAAAGCTGTCAAGCCAAGTGATTTGCAACATTGCTGACGAGACCACAATACAACCAGAAATATTAATGGAAGGGTTAGTGTGAAGTTTGCTGAAGTGGAAAAGCCAGTTGACTTATCTGTGATGCCTCATGGTGTGTATTGTGTGTACGTGTGTGTCACTGAAAAATATCACTTAGCGCTTTCATTTACCGTAATACCTATTGTCTTATTTGCATGTCAGGCCTGACAGTCACTGTAAAAATTAGAATTGGGACAACAAACTTGTTTGAACAACTGAGGCTAGCCAACTGCACTGACATCAGGGGACCGCCAACCTCTACCCTGTAAGTCTACTACCATTTTCTGTAGACAAAAAATACCAAATGATTTTAACAGTGATAGATAGATAGATGCTCTTACATGATAACATTCTTTTTCTCTTCAGGTGTCAGCAGTGTATCGAGGCTGGATGTGTCTGGACCACAGACGGTTGTTCCTGGGCAACTGCAAGCAACATGAAAGTAATTTTTCTTTTTTTTTTTCCTAAAAATCTTTACGTATGTATACTAGAGCGACAGAATAGAATATGATAGAAATATAATATGATAGAAATTTCCTCTTCATGCAGGACAGTGTTTGCCAAAAGGTGAAGTCACTGATGAACTTTTCTGTAAGTCACCTCTTCTCACACCCATTCTCCCGCTGAACTTCACAACTCAACATTAGTTGAGGTCAAAGGCTTGTGTTGTTATGTATATGTGTGTGTTTGTTTTACTGACAGAAGCCTGAGATCACCTCCATCAGTCCCAGTATCGTGTCTATCTACGGCAGAAACCATGCAGTGTTGTCAGGTTATTACCTCAATGATGTGACCAGAGTGAGGATCCAGGCTGAAGGTTGCATACCTCAAGAGTGAGTCAGTTTACAGGTTGTTCATATTACTTTTGTAACTACTCTTGGTACTCTTGTTCTTTTGTTGCTTACCAAACCATTTCTCTCCAGAGAAGTCTTGATCTCAGTGATAGTAGCTGGTTTCTCTCTCTCTGTCATCCCGTGTGCTCTAACCAGCTCGCCTGTTTGGAGCAACACCGGTGTGAGTTTGACCTTCCATATTCCCAGCACCGATTTCAAAGGTGTGGTCCAGGTCTGTGTTCTCCTCCCAGATGGTAGTTGCCATGGCAACACTAAAATCACATACCGGTCACCACCTTCCTGCACCATGATTACACCAAGCAGCTGTTGGTTTAGGTATGCCTGCATACGTTAGTTCATATTATTTCCACTCAAAGACAGAGAATAAATGTCATGCAGACGATGAAACATTACTGAGTTAATTTTTCTCCCAGGGTAACTGTCAAACAACGACACTGTAATATCTCTCATTCTTCTGTTGCTCTGTGTCCTGTAGTGGGAAGAGGGTGATCACGCTCATGGGATCCCACCTGGACTTTGTGGAAGGGGTTGTGCAGAGCCAAGCCCCGCTGGAAGTCAGACTTCCCAGAAACAGCAACTCTCAGGTAGGTCTCTCTCTCTCTCGCTACACACACACACAAATAAACAATGAGTTAGTTCATGTCCAAATATGTCACATTATTTGTGCCACATCGTATCAGTAATCTTACATTGCTATGTGATGTACTTTACATTGAGTCATCATCTTAAATCATGCCATGTTATTCTGTATTACCTTGTGCTGTCACAGAATGCTGCTTTATGTCATGTCATTTCCAAAAGTATCTCAGCATATTAACAATATAAACTACGTAAAATAAAAAACAAATCATGATTATACAACATTTACATGATTTGTTTTTTATGTATGCATTAAATAAATAAATAGCAAATGTTGAGGACAGTTATTTAGTTTTTGTTTTTAATAACTGAATGAACTGTTTTTCATGCATGACATAAACTGTCCATGTCATATTAGATCAAGTGGCATCACAGGAAGTGAAGCGGTGTATTGCATTTTAGTGTTTCCCAGCAGAGGGCACCATAGACTTGCCAATTATTATTTTTATTTTTTTGTTATTTATTTGTTTCTTTGAAATGCCAAAATGAAAACCCCGATTTTAATGTGGTATGGAAAATTCATGTCACAATGAAAAACAACTACAATTCATATGTAACTTTAATTATGACACATTAAATGCAGACATAAAAAGCACATTTTCACTTTTATTTCCTTCATTTTATTATTTTTATATAGGTCACCTGTGGTTCCTGGTGGTACCAGCAAATGTGGTTAAATATTACAGCCAACACTTCTTGAGCAGCTAATTAGTCAGAAATACAAAAGATGAGCAGCTGTGGCATCTGTGCTGTGCTATGAGAAGATTATGCTTCTTCTGTGAAAAGTGGCATTAACACCTTGGCTTACCACTTGTATATAAAATGTCTACAAATAGAATGTACACCTAACAACATCTGTATGAGGTAGCAGCCAAACAAACTCAATTGTTTTAATAAGGAAGTCAGTCAATAATTCAAGTTTTTCCATCAGGCCATGACCTGATATCACACTGTGCACAGTGTGAATTGTTTTCCACACAACAGCAGGAATAGTAAAAGAAGTTGGCCCAAACCCACACCACCACATGCACTAGTGTTTTTGATGACTGATCGTTGCATTATATTTCCTGTGAGTGCTTCACAATAAAAGTCACTCTGTCTGCTTTTATTTATTGCAGAATCTTATCTATTATGCACCTGCAGGGAACTCTATAAATCATGTGTTTTTGAAAGTAGCCAATGAAACTTTGGCCTGCTCCCCAACAATAACCTACTACCCAGAACCTGAGTTCACCAGCTTCACAGCCACAAGGATGGGGCACAGTGTGCGCATCACCATAGAGGTAATGCATATTTTTAGCACACATGCACAGGACACATGAAGAGAACAGAATCGGTTAGACTTTATATATTTTATGATTACATAAAAGGTTAGCATTTGTGGGTTTTTTTTTCATTTCAGAAAAAGGCAGACAAACTGGACATGACCCCAGCAGAGTTGTCAGTGTGGGGTGATGAGGAAGGACAACAGTACCCCTGCATCATGGAAGACAAAGAAAGCCTTAAAGAGACCGACTTCTTTATCTGTGAAATTGAAAGGACACCACCCAATGCTGTGGTTCAGCACTTGATAGTAAATTTTTCTTTCACCAATCTGGACAACAGGAATATAAATGAAAATGTTTAAGTTTGTAGGCAGGATAAAGTTGGATCATAGCGCCAAATTACACTATATATCACAACAATTTTAATATCAGTGCTGTTATTGTTTTCCAGATCACATATGGTGACAAGACAGTAAGACTTGGCCCTCCATCTTTATTACATCAAGTCCTGCTGATACTGCGTCTTGCGCTGATACCCTGCATTATTGTTGGTAAGTTTAAAATGTGTTGCTGGCACCAATTTTATGAACATATATTTTTCATAACACAACGAAATATTTCAGTTTTAACATTTGATTTGTTGTCTTTACACTATTTTCAATTAAATGTAGGATTTACTTGATTCACAAACCAAATTCTGTTTTTTTATCAACATTTTACACAGTTTTCATACTTTTTTGGAATTAGGGTTGCATTTTTCTGTTTGTTTGGTCAAAATCAATTCTGTTTGTCTTTCAGTGTTGGTGGTTATCTATCAATGGCAAAAGAACCTCACTGCTAAGATGAACAAGCTGTGACTGTTCAAACCTGGCAAACATTTTGAAACTCCCATCATCAAGACGGACATGTTGTACAATGTGTATAAGAGAACTTTCTACAGTGTTCATTTTTGGTATTTTACAGGATTTCGCAATCAATCTTCATATTGTGTCATCTTGGGGGCCTCCTATTAATATTATTACTATTTTTATGTTAGTCACATTTTCATTTGGGCCCTTCCTGCAGTTATAGTTAATTGCTAATGTGTTTTTTTTAATTTTCATTTCAATGTTTGTACTAATTAATCAAACAAGGTACAACATGTTATTTAGTGAGTTTTAGAGGTGCTAGTCAGCAGATTTTATTGCCACTAGGCAGAGCCAGGCGAGGTGTATCCCACTATTTCTGGTCTTCATTCTTCCTGGGTTTAAATTTACCTACAGACTTGATTTGATCACGACAGGACGGACGCAAAACAGCGGAAAGAGGCAATTCCAGAAAAAGACAAGGACTCTAAAAGAATCTTAACACATGCACAGGGACCGTCGACAAGAGACTGTGATTATTCTATGTCAGTGTCAGTCAATAACAAAGAATGTTTGTCAGGAATTAGATAAAACAGGTCTCATGTTCCTCAACTACAACACAAGAGGACTTGAAGCAGGCAATTTTAATTGTAATCAAAAAAACTGTTTCGTTTGAGTATGTGAAACTGCAAAAAACAGAGTTTAAGAAAACCAGATTAAGCTGAGTGTTTGTGCTCAGCCCTGATGTCAACGTAAGCACTGGTGAAATTATTGCAAGACTGTTTTGAATAATTTTGCAATTTGAAAACTGCTTGTTGAGAAGAGGCTGTATATTTTATATTATATATGTTTAGTTCTATATTTTTTGTTGTTTTTTCTTTATTCCTCTTCATTTAGTTTACCAAGTATTTACCAGATTTATTATAAGGGTGGAAATTTTCTTTTCTAAGTCTTTATTAGGATTTTTTCTTCTTCTTCTTCTTTGTTCAACTTCTTGTTCCTGTTCTTTCTTTTTTATAAACAGACAGTGACCTTTTTTTTCTCTTGATGCTGTTATTCCTGTTTCCAGCATAAGAATTGGAGATGACTTTGGAAAATTATTTAATTATAGGAACAGGCTTTCTTCAATAGACTGGGTCATTGAGGAGGGATTGTTAATGCATCATGAGGGGCGGGTTTATGCTGACGTGCTCTATTTCATGTCAGTGTTTTGAGGCAGGATATGGTGGATCTTTTGAGCCTGAAATAATTTCTGATGAGGGAGTGTTTGTTTGGAGTGCCACATTTGGTTATTGCTTGAAATGTTAGTTCTGTCTTATGATCGCTCGCAGGAAGTCAGGCCTCCTAGAAATAACTTTGTTGAAGACACCTTCTCTATAATGACTAAAGAACTTGCTTTGAGATGGAGTGGAAAAATGAAAACAAGTGATTGAATTGTGATGACTTTCATTTATTTTAGTAGGGATTACAGAAGGGTTGAGTGTGTTCTTTTGTTTATATGCAGCTGATGGGTTTATTATATTATTTTGGTACAACTGTTCATTTGTGTCGCCTATAATCTGAACAGTTACTGCTGTTTTCCTTCCTTCATCAGCTGTAGACTGTGATGTTGTTGTTTGAGCTGTTTGGTCATGATGTCCTATGCTGATTTTTCATGGTCATCTGTCAGTGGTAAATCTTGCTTACCAGTAAGTCCAGAATAGCCTCTTTCATGGTTTAGATTTCAGTGATAACAAAGATTGGTTTTCCTCAGTTAGCTTTCCCAATGACAATTAGAAGAACCATCTTCCCAAAGCTGACACTAGATGTCATCCAGACCTTCGCTGTACTCTAGTTTGGACATGCACAAGGTTGCATATTGCACTTTTAAATGCAGGTCACCTGATGATGTCGGTTTAGAGGCTGGTCAGATCAACACATTAAGCCAGAGATATTCCTGTATGTCAGGATTCTGTCTTCAAAAGCAGCTCAGTGTCCCATTTGTTGATAGAAGTGGGGACGCATCATTTTTTCTCTTAGCTCTCTGTAACCAATATTTAATCATACTGTTGTCACTCATCTCTAAAATTTCATCAAATTTGTAGATACTGATTCAAACATGTCATGAAAATCAGAGTCAGATTCATTTCATGGTGGGTGGGGCCTATTCTCATCTACGCATTGGATACGGAGCACGTCAATCAGAACCCACTGCTGCTATATTGAGACAGACTGACTCTAGTAGTTAATGAACATAAATGTCTTGAGGTCGATATCATCACGTGAACTGTTGAACATGTGTTTATCAGACGCTTTCTTGTCTGCTGGTGGCTCCATACACAGGCTCTGTGGTTACACTAAAACTGGAGAGACTTTGTTTGAAAAACATGGTGAAACATTGCATCTCAGAAATCATTTATACGTCGGTTACATTTCAGTTTCGCTCCCTCCCACTTGCAGCACTTCTCCTTTCAGCCGGGGCGCTGCGCTTTTACGCACGACTTTTACGCACGGCTCCACAGACCGTGTGGAGGAGCTCAGAGTGCCATGAAGCGTCTGGCTGCAACAAGATGATCCTGCTGCCTGCTCTGCTCTTCATCCTCCGGCCAGGATCGGCTCGATGCCTGGAACAGGATGGAGGCTTCGACTTTCAAGAAGACATCCGCCAGTTCGCCGTCAACAACTACTCGGTTTACGTGGCCACAGAGGAGAAGCTGTACCGGCTGACCCACGACCTGACTCTGCTCCAGACTCTGACCCTGAGAGGGGTCCTGACCGGAGGACCGGAGCCCACTGAGATACAGTTTCAGCGGGTTCCTGACTCCAAACAGTGGAACGCGACTTTCAGCATCAATGTTTTGTTACCGTTCGTGGACAACGACACTGTGATCAGCTGCGGGGTCACAGACCACGAGTGCGGCTACTGCGAGCTGCTGCGGCTGCAGGACGTCTCCACCGTGCTGTACAGGGAGCACATCCAGGTGGGGTCCCCGTGGCGCAGCAGCGCCTCCATCAGCTTCCTGGTGACTGTGGAGAAGGCGAGGAGTGAGACTTACATCCTGGCCGCCGTCCAGCAGGACGAGGACAGGTCCACCAAGACCAGCTGCTCAACCGGGTCGGAGGCGATCATCCTCCATAACACCGACAACCGGCAGAGAGGCTTGATCTTCTCCTCCTCTGGAGAGTCATCCAAAGCTGCGATCAAAAGTAAAGGCAACGTGCAGTTTGTGGACGGATTTCAGATCGACTCCACCATTTATCTTCTGTCCAACCTGCCCTCCAGGGACACACACAGCAACAAAGTGCGTCTCCTGTGGCTCCAAGGACAAACAGGAAAAACCCAGACTGTCAGGTCTCTGCGGGGCGCCGTGCTCAGGATCCCTGAAGGGGGGACAGGCAGCAGACTCGTGGCCTCCTCGGTGATCCCGGGCGGACCCCCGGTGCTCTGGAGCGGCGTGTTCAGCGTGGACGGAGGAGACACCGACACCGAGCTGCTCCTGTTTGACATCAGCCCTGATCTCAGCGGGGACACTGATGCAGATCCGGACTTCTGCTACATCTGCACTGGCAAGACAAAACGCACGGTGGGTCCTGGCATCGTCTCGACAGTTCTAGCAAATAATAAACTTAGAACTATAAAAATCCATTGAACCCACTAGATTAAATGATCATTAAAGGTTTTCCCCACTGCAGTCTGTTATTAAAGTCAGTTTTTGGTGCTCAGACACAGAATCTCAATGTCACTTACAAAAAAATATGAAGGAAAAGATTTGGTACAAAATGTAATTCTCTTAAAATTTAACAGAAGCAGCTACGTTTTGTGGACTTCATACAAAATAAAAGCAACACACTGCAAGATCCTGCATGATTGTTTCTTGAAGAAGTGAAAAGTCAAATTATTTGAGGGTTAAATAGATTGATGCTTTTTTCCAACTTTGAACTTTGCAGCAGGAGGCAGCTGCAAAAATAACAATTCAACTGGATAATAATTCAGCATATCGCATCACACAATACAGTGTTGGATCTGACATCATCAGTCCTAACTTAAGGTGTGAATTTAATAATGTAATAGCAACATACATCTCATTAAGCTTTTCGTGAAGTGCTCTCAATGCTGATGTCTAACCTGAAAGTTCTTCCCTACAGAATTCCATGAATTGGAATCTGAATCTAGGATTGGATTTAAAAAGGATAATAAATGTGTTTGTGCCTCTTAGCCGAAGACGCTGGAGCCAAAGACGGTGCTCTTCAGGCAGAACTACATGACCTCTGTGCTGGCAGTGAGACACAAGGCCTGGATGGTTTTCTTCATTGGGACGGGAGATGGGCACCTAATTCAGGTTTTTAGAAATAGGTTAAAAGAAATGCAGTTTGTCATTAATGGAAAAAATGCCATTGGAAAAAAATACTAAGGATCAGTCGTTCAATAATATATCTTGTTCTACTTATTAAATAGTACATTAAAGAACTTTAATTTACAGTGATGTAATGCTTCTGTTACAAATTTATTTAGGAACCATGATGTATCTTTACCTCATTCAACTGCCTTTGTAAATACATATTATTTCTCTGTGAAGCTCATTAAAAGCTTCTTAGACTCTGCAAAATAGGCCTGATGTCCAACTCTTCAATCAGTCTCGGTGGAAATCAAAAGTCGCCCTTTTTTATTTCCTCTGTCACTTTTACATCGCATCATAGATCTGTCATCCTTCCCTCGTCTAGATAAAATCATTTATCTGCTGCAGAGCCTCATTAAACACTCACATGATTAAAGAATTGAACACATCTGAGAAAACACACTGTTTACTATTTAAAGTATTAATGAAATCTCACAGAAATATTTATATATTTAATATTTTAATATTTAATATTTATTTTAATTAAATGGCCTGAAGGCAGAAACAGTGTGTGTGTTGTCGGCGTGTATTGTCCTTGATAATGTTATGAGCTCTCCTGATGACCCTGGTGCTGTAGATGTCCTGAACTGATGGGAAGGCTGCTCCAGAGATGAACTATGCAGTTTTGATCACACTGGAGAGCCTTTCTGTCCTGAGAGATCTGAAAAACAAAATTTCCTCTCTACTGTACCATACAGTTGCCTGCAAAAATTGTATATCTAATATACAAAATAAATACTAAATAGTGTTGGTGTCAGGAGCACAGAACAAATACGTCAGATTAACAAAAAGGAGTTTTTCACCAATTAAAGTAACAGTAGGTAAGTGAGTCTTAAGTGGAATATGATTTTATTGCTGGTTGAGATGGTGGCTTAATCTCTAAGAGATACATACCAGGAAATGTTATGCTACTTTTACAGAGTAACCACATGATTGTGTCTGTGGCAGGAAATATAGCTGGTAACTCGTAAACTTCCTCACTGTGGGACGAATAAAGCTTTATCTTATCTTACCTTATATAGATGTTGTTAGGTGTACATTCTATTTGTAGACGTTTCATATACAAGTGGTAGACCAAGGTGTTAATTTAACTTTTCACAGAAGCAGCCTAATCTTCTCATAGGCAGGAAACATTTCAGTGGTTGGAAAAAGCCAAAAAAAGTTTTTATGCCTTCATTAAATAGGCTGAAGCTCCTTGTGTGTAGGTAATCTGCTGAGCTTTCAAAAGCATACTTTCATAGCAGCTATATTTTTGTTGTCAGCTTGCTGTGGACAAGAACTATCACAACGCCTGTCCTAAGGTGCTCTACAGGGCCAATGACAACCACAAGGTGTTACCCAAACTACAACTGGATCAAGTGGATTATAGACATGTGTATGTGCCATTTCGTAACCAGGTAGGTGCATCGCACGTGTATGAACTTGAGGATTTTGATGTTCAGCGTCTTGTGTAAGTCATACTTTCAAAGTGTTGTTGAATGTTTGTGTTTTTTTCTAGATGAAGCGTGTGCCTGTGTCAAAGTGCAGCACATACAGAAAGGTGGAGGACTGCTGGTCTGCACGGGATCCATTCTGTGTCTGGTGCAGCTTTGAAAGAAGGTCAGGGAAACAGCATCTGCAGCTGGAACCTTCAGACAATCACAAACATGGCTAAAACATTCTTTTCTCTTCCTAGGTGCACTTTTGAAGATGACTGCCAAGATTCAGACTGGTTATCCATTCCTGATGACTCTCAGCAGAAAATAGTTTCCTACAGAATGATAAAGGACAGCACAGAGCAGGTACAGATTTCATACGCGTTTGAACTGCAATCAGCTGTGACTGTCGTAAACACTCACATCTCCTTCCTTTCTCAGATCACACTGAACATCCAGACACACGTGACTGTGGGCCAGAAGGCGATGTCTAACTT
>JBBMOC010001733.1:0-10431 GCA_037975185.1 Centropyge bicolor
GACACACGTGACTGTGGGCCAGAAGGCGATGTCTAACTTCGCCTGTCTATTCTCCGCAAGTTCCAGAGTGCTTTGTAGCAGGGCAACCCCTCGACCACAGTTCCCACAATGCACCTGCATCTTTACAAATAGCGCACTATCTCCTGAAGGTCAGTGACTTTTGAATTCCCAAAGAATATTTGAGGAGTGGAACTGAGGAAGGGCCAGTGTGAGAAGGGATTAAAAAAAAAACAAAGGGTAACATTAGGGCAAAACTCAATACCTTGAAGTGTTACCAGCTATTACAGCATTTACTGCAGTTCTGTTTCACTTTATTGCAAATATTTTTACCTTTCTAAGTGAGGACAAGCAGGGGTTTGCAAACAAATGGAGAAGACATATTAGTAGTCTAACATTTCTCAATAACTTACTTGGAAAGGTAAGTCAGATCAAAGACCTGCTTGCCATATAGGCGAATGAAACTGGCATTATCAACATCTCTACAAAGCTGTCAAGCCAAGTGATTTGCAACATTGCTGACGAGACCACAATACAACCAGAAATATTAATGGAAGGGTTAGTGTGAAGTTTGCTGAAGTGGAAAAGCCAGTTGACTTATCTGTGATGCCTCATGGTGTGTATTGTGTGTACGTGTGTGTCACTGAAAAATATCACTTAGCGCTTTCATTTACCGTAATACCTATTGTCTTATTTGCATGTCAGGCCTGACAGTCACTGTAAAAATTAGAATTGGGACAACAAACTTGTTTGAACAACTGAGGCTAGCCAACTGCACTGACATCAGGGGACCGCCAACCTCTACCCTGTAAGTCTACTACCATTTTCTGTAGACAAAAAATACCAAATGATTTTAACAGTGATAGATAGATAGATGCTCTTACATGATAACATTCTTTTTCTCTTCAGGTGTCAGCAGTGTATCGAGGCTGGATGTGTCTGGACCACAGACGGTTGTTCCTGGGCAACTGCAAGCAACATGAAAGTAATTTTTCTTTTTTTTTTTCCTAAAAATCTTTACGTATGTATACTAGAGCGACAGAATAGAATATGATAGAAATATAATATGATAGAAATTTCCTCTTCATGCAGGACAGTGTTTGCCAAAAGGTGAAGTCACTGATGAACTTTTCTGTAAGTCACCTCTTCTCACACCCATTCTCCCGCTGAACTTCACAACTCAACATTAGTTGAGGTCAAAGGCTTGTGTTGTTATGTATATGTGTGTGTTTGTTTTACTGACAGAAGCCTGAGATCACCTCCATCAGTCCCAGTATCGTGTCTATCTACGGCAGAAACCATGCAGTGTTGTCAGGTTATTACCTCAATGATGTGACCAGAGTGAGGATCCAGGCTGAAGGTTGCATACCTCAAGAGTGAGTCAGTTTACAGGTTGTTCATATTACTTTTGTAACTACTCTTGGTACTCTTGTTCTTTTGTTGCTTACCAAACCATTTCTCTCCAGAGAAGTCTTGATCTCAGTGATAGTAGCTGGTTTCTCTCTCTCTGTCATCCCGTGTGCTCTAACCAGCTCGCCTGTTTGGAGCAACACCGGTGTGAGTTTGACCTTCCATATTCCCAGCACCGATTTCAAAGGTGTGGTCCAGGTCTGTGTTCTCCTCCCAGATGGTAGTTGCCATGGCAACACTAAAATCACATACCGGTCACCACCTTCCTGCACCATGATTACACCAAGCAGCTGTTGGTTTAGGTATGCCTGCATACGTTAGTTCATATTATTTCCACTCAAAGACAGAGAATAAATGTCATGCAGACGATGAAACATTACTGAGTTAATTTTTCTCCCAGGGTAACTGTCAAACAACGACACTGTAATATCTCTCATTCTTCTGTTGCTCTGTGTCCTGTAGTGGGAAGAGGGTGATCACGCTCATGGGATCCCACCTGGACTTTGTGGAAGGGGTTGTGCAGAGCCAAGCCCCGCTGGAAGTCAGACTTCCCAGAAACAGCAACTCTCAGGTAGGTCTCTCTCTCTCTCGCTACACACACACACAAATAAACAATGAGTTAGTTCATGTCCAAATATGTCACATTATTTGTGCCACATCGTATCAGTAATCTTACATTGCTATGTGATGTACTTTACATTGAGTCATCATCTTAAATCATGCCATGTTATTCTGTATTACCTTGTGCTGTCACAGAATGCTGCTTTATGTCATGTCATTTCCAAAAGTATCTCAGCATATTAACAATATAAACTACGTAAAATAAAAAACAAATCATGATTATACAACATTTACATGATTTGTTTTTTATGTATGCATTAAATAAATAAATAGCAAATGTTGAGGACAGTTATTTAGTTTTTGTTTTTAATAACTGAATGAACTGTTTTTCATGCATGACATAAACTGTCCATGTCATATTAGATCAAGTGGCATCACAGGAAGTGAAGCGGTGTATTGCATTTTAGTGTTTCCCAGCAGAGGGCACCATAGACTTGCCAATTATTATTTTTATTTTTTTGTTATTTATTTGTTTCTTTGAAATGCCAAAATGAAAACCCCGATTTTAATGTGGTATGGAAAATTCATGTCACAATGAAAAACAACTACAATTCATATGTAACTTTAATTATGACACATTAAATGCAGACATAAAAAGCACATTTTCACTTTTATTTCCTTCATTTTATTATTTTTATATAGGTCACCTGTGGTTCCTGGTGGTACCAGCAAATGTGGTTAAATATTACAGCCAACACTTCTTGAGCAGCTAATTAGTCAGAAATACAAAAGATGAGCAGCTGTGGCATCTGTGCTGTGCTATGAGAAGATTATGCTTCTTCTGTGAAAAGTGGCATTAACACCTTGGCTTACCACTTGTATATAAAATGTCTACAAATAGAATGTACACCTAACAACATCTGTATGAGGTAGCAGCCAAACAAACTCAATTGTTTTAATAAGGAAGTCAGTCAATAATTCAAGTTTTTCCATCAGGCCATGACCTGATATCACACTGTGCACAGTGTGAATTGTTTTCCACACAACAGCAGGAATAGTAAAAGAAGTTGGCCCAAACCCACACCACCACATGCACTAGTGTTTTTGATGACTGATCGTTGCATTATATTTCCTGTGAGTGCTTCACAATAAAAGTCACTCTGTCTGCTTTTATTTATTGCAGAATCTTATCTATTATGCACCTGCAGGGAACTCTATAAATCATGTGTTTTTGAAAGTAGCCAATGAAACTTTGGCCTGCTCCCCAACAATAACCTACTACCCAGAACCTGAGTTCACCAGCTTCACAGCCACAAGGATGGGGCACAGTGTGCGCATCACCATAGAGGTAATGCATATTTTTAGCACACATGCACAGGACACATGAAGAGAACAGAATCGGTTAGACTTTATATATTTTATGATTACATAAAAGGTTAGCATTTGTGGGTTTTTTTTTCATTTCAGAAAAAGGCAGACAAACTGGACATGACCCCAGCAGAGTTGTCAGTGTGGGGTGATGAGGAAGGACAACAGTACCCCTGCATCATGGAAGACAAAGAAAGCCTTAAAGAGACCGACTTCTTTATCTGTGAAATTGAAAGGACACCACCCAATGCTGTGGTTCAGCACTTGATAGTAAATTTTTCTTTCACCAATCTGGACAACAGGAATATAAATGAAAATGTTTAAGTTTGTAGGCAGGATAAAGTTGGATCATAGCGCCAAATTACACTATATATCACAACAATTTTAATATCAGTGCTGTTATTGTTTTCCAGATCACATATGGTGACAAGACAGTAAGACTTGGCCCTCCATCTTTATTACATCAAGTCCTGCTGATACTGCGTCTTGCGCTGATACCCTGCATTATTGTTGGTAAGTTTAAAATGTGTTGCTGGCACCAATTTTATGAACATATATTTTTCATAACACAACGAAATATTTCAGTTTTAACATTTGATTTGTTGTCTTTACACTATTTTCAATTAAATGTAGGATTTACTTGATTCACAAACCAAATTCTGTTTTTTTATCAACATTTTACACAGTTTTCATACTTTTTTGGAATTAGGGTTGCATTTTTCTGTTTGTTTGGTCAAAATCAATTCTGTTTGTCTTTCAGTGTTGGTGGTTATCTATCAATGGCAAAAGAACCTCACTGCTAAGATGAACAAGCTGTGACTGTTCAAACCTGGCAAACATTTTGAAACTCCCATCATCAAGACGGACATGTTGTACAATGTGTATAAGAGAACTTTCTACAGTGTTCATTTTTGGTATTTTACAGGATTTCGCAATCAATCTTCATATTGTGTCATCTTGGGGGCCTCCTATTAATATTATTACTATTTTTATGTTAGTCACATTTTCATTTGGGCCCTTCCTGCAGTTATAGTTAATTGCTAATGTGTTTTTTTTAATTTTCATTTCAATGTTTGTACTAATTAATCAAACAAGGTACAACATGTTATTTAGTGAGTTTTAGAGGTGCTAGTCAGCAGATTTTATTGCCACTAGGCAGAGCCAGGCGAGGTGTATCCCACTATTTCTGGTCTTCATTCTTCCTGGGTTTAAATTTACCTACAGACTTGATTTGATCACGACAGGACGGACGCAAAACAGCGGAAAGAGGCAATTCCAGAAAAAGACAAGGACTCTAAAAGAATCTTAACACATGCACAGGGACCGTCGACAAGAGACTGTGATTATTCTATGTCAGTGTCAGTCAATAACAAAGAATGTTTGTCAGGAATTAGATAAAACAGGTCTCATGTTCCTCAACTACAACACAAGAGGACTTGAAGCAGGCAATTTTAATTGTAATCAAAAAAACTGTTTCGTTTGAGTATGTGAAACTGCAAAAAACAGAGTTTAAGAAAACCAGATTAAGCTGAGTGTTTGTGCTCAGCCCTGATGTCAATGTAAGCACCAGTGAAATTATTGCAAGACTGTTTTGAATAATTTTGCAATTTGAAAACTGCTTGTTGAGAAGAGGCTGTATATTTTATATTATATATGTTTAGTTCTATATTTTTTGTTGTTTTTTCTTTATTCCTCTTCATTTAGTTTACCAAGTATTTACCAGATTTATTATAAGGGTGGAAATTTTCTTTTCTAAGTCTTTATTAGGATTTTTTCTTCTTCTTCTTCTTTGTTCAACTTCTTGTTCCTGTTCTTTCTTTTTTATAAACAGACAGTGACCTATTTTTTCTCTTCATACTGTTATTCCTGTTTCCAGCATAAGAATTGGAGATGACTTTGGAAAATTATTTAATTATAGGAACAGGCTTTCTTCAATAGACTGGGTCATTGAGGAGGGATTGTTAATGCATCATGAGGGGCGGGTTTATGCTGACGTGCTCTATTCCATGTCAGTGTTTTGAGGCAGGATGTGGTGGATCTTTTGAGCCTGAAATAATTTCTGATGAGGGAGTGTTTGTTTGGAGTGCCACATTTGGTTATTGCTTGAAATGTTAGTTCTGTCTTATGATCGCTCGCAGGAAATCAGGCCTCCTAGAAATAACTTTGTTGAAGGCACCTTCTTGATGATGACTAAACAACTTGCTTTGAGATGGAGTGGAAAAATGAAAACAAGTGATTGAATTGTGATGACTTTCATTTATTTTAGTGGGGATTACAGAAGGGTTGAGTGTGTTCTTTTGTTTGTACACTGCTGATGGGTTTATTATATTATTTTGGTACAACTGTCCATTTGTGTCGCCTATAATCTGAACAGTTACTGCTGTTTTCCTTCCTTCATCAGCTGTAGACTGTGATGTTGTTTTTTGAGCTGTTTGGTCATGATGTCCTATGCTGATTTTTCATGGTCATCTGTCAGTGGTAAATCTTGCTTACCAGTAAGTCCAGAATAGCCTCTTTCATGGTTTAGATTTCAGTGATAACAAAGATTGGTTTTCCTCAGTTAGCTTTCCCAATGACAATTAGAAGAACCATCTTCCCAAAGCTGACACTAGATGTCATCCAGACCTTCGCTGTACTCTAGTTTGGACATGCACAAGGTTGCATATTGCACTTTTAAATGCAGGTCACCTGATGATGTCGGTTTAGAGGCTGGTCAGATCAACACATTAAGCCAGAGATATTCCTGTATGTCAGGATTCTGTCTTCAAAAGCAGCTCAGTGTCCCATTTGTTGATAGAAGTGGGGACGCATCATTTTTTCTCTTAGCTCTCTGTAACCAATATTTAATCATACTGTTGTCACTCATCTCTAAAATTTCATCAAATTTGTAGATACTGATTCAAACATGTCATGAAAATCAGAGTCAGATTCATTTCATGGTGGGTGGGGCCTATTCTCATCTACGCATTGGATACGGAGCACGTCAATCAGAACCCACTGCTGCTATATTGAGACAGACTGACTCTAGTAGTTAATGAACATAAATGTCTTGAGGTCGATATCATCACGTGAACTGTTGAACATGTGTTTATCAGACGCTTTCTTGTCTGCTGGTGGCTCCATACACAGGCTCTGTGGTTACACTAAAACTGGAGAGACTTTGTTTGAAAAACATGGTGAAGCATTGCATCTCAGAAATCATTTATACGTCTGTTACATTTCAGTTTCGCTCCCTCCCACTTGCAGCACTTCTCCTTTCAGCCGGGGCGCTGCGCTTTTACGCACGACTTTTACGCACGGCTCCACAGACCGTGTGGAGGAGCTCAGAGTGCCATGAAGCGTCTGGCTGCAACAAGATGATCCTGCTGCCTGCTCTGCTCTTCATCCTCCGGCCAGGATCGGCTCGATGCCTGGAACAGGATGGAGGCTTCGACTTTCAAGAAGACATCCGCCAGTTCGCCGTCAACAACTACTCGGTTTACGTGGCCACAGAGGAGAAGCTGTACCGGCTGACCCACGACCTGACTCTGCTCCAGACCCTGACCCTGAGAGGGGTCCTGACCGGAGGACCTGAGCCCACTGAGATGCAGTTTCACCGGGTTCCTGACTCCATACAGTGGAACGCGACTTTCAGCATCAATATTTTGTTACCGTTCGTGGACAACAACACTGTGATCAGCTGCGGGGTCACAGACAACGAGTGCGGCTACTGCGAGCTGCTGGGGCTGCAGGACGTCTCCACCGTGCTGTACAGGGAGCACTTCCAGGTGGGGTCCCCGTGGCGCAGCAGCGCCTCCATCAGCTTCCTGGTGACTGTGGAGAAGGCGAGGAGCGAGACTTACATCCTGGCCGCCGTCCAGCAGGACGAGGACAGGTCCACCTGGACCAGCTGCTCCACCGGGTCGGAGGCGATCATCCTCCATAACACCAACAACCGGCAGAGAGGCTTGATCTTCTCCTCCTCTGGAGAGTCATCCCAGGCTAAGATCAAAAGTAAAGGCAACGTGCAGTTTGTGGACGGCTTTCAGGTCGACTCCACCATTTATCTTCTGTCCAACCTGCCCTCCAGGGACACACACAGCAACAAAGTGCGTCTCCTGTGGCTCCAAGGACAAACAGGAAAAACCCAGACTGTCAGGTCTCTGCGGGGCGCCGTGATCAGGATCCCTGAAGGGGGAACAGGCAGCAGACTCGTGGCCTCCTCGGTAATCCCGGGTGGACCCCCGGTGCTCTGGAGCGGCGTGTTCAGCGTGGACGGAGGAGACACCGACACCGAGCTGCTCCTGTTTGACATCAGCCCTGATCTCAGCGGGGACACTGATGCAGATCCGGACTTCTGCTACATCTGCACTGGCAAGACAAAACGCACGGTGGGTCCTGGCATCGTCTCGACAGTTCTAGCAAATAATAAACTTAGAACTATAAAAATCCATTGAACCCACTAGATTAAATGATCATTAAAGGTTTTCCCCACTGCAGTCTGTTATTAAAGTCAGTTTTTGGTGCTCAGACACAGAATCTCAATGTCACTTACAAAAAAATATGAAGGAAAAGATTTGGTACAAAATGTAATTCTCTTAAAATTTAACAGAAGCAGCTACGTTTTGTGGACTTCATACAAAATAAAAGCAACACACTGCAAGATCCTGCATGATTGTTTCTTGAAGAAGTGAAAAGTCAAATTATTTGAGGGTTAAATAGATTGATGCTTTTTTCCAACTTTGAACTTTGCAGCAGGAGGCAGCTGCAAAAATAACAATTCAACTGGATAATAATTCAGCATATCGCATCACACAATACAGTGTTGGATCTGACATCATCAGTCCTAACTTAAGGTGTGAATTTAATAATGTAATAGCAACATACATCTCATTAAGCTTTTCGTGAAGTGCTCTCAATGCTGATGTCTAACCTGAAAGTTCTTCCCTACAGAATTCCATGAATTGGAATCTGAATCTAGGATTGGATTTAAAAAGGATAATAAATGTGTTTGTGCCTCTTAGCCGAAGACGCTGGAGCCAAAGACGGTGCTCTTCAGGCAGAACTACATGACCTCTGTGCTGGCAGTGAGACACAAGGCCTGGATGGTTTTCTTCATTGGGACGGGAGATGGGCACCTAATTCAGGTTTTTAGAAATAGGTTAAAAGAAATGCAGTTTGTCATTAATGGAAAAAATGCCATTGGAAAAAAATACTAAGGATCAGTCGTTCAATAATATATCTTGTTCTACTTATTAAATAGTACATTAAAGAACTTTAATTTACAGTGATGTAATGCTTCTGTTACAAATTTATTTAGGAACCATGATGTATCTTTACCTCATTCAACTGCCTTTGTAAATACATATTATTTCTCTGTGAAGCTCATTAAAAGCTTCTTAGACTCTGCAAAATAGGCCTGATGTCCAACTCTTCAATCAGTCTCGGTGGAAATCAAAAGTCGCCCTTTTTTATTTCCTCTGTCACTTTTACATCGCATCATAGATCTGTCATCCTTCCCTCGTCTAGATAAAATCATTTATCTGCTGCAGAGCCTCATTAAACACTCACATGATTAAAGAATTGAACACATCTGAGAAAACACACTGTTTACTATTTAAAGTATTAATGAAATCTCACAGAAATATTTATATATTTAATATTTTAATATTTAATATTTATTTTAATTAAATGGCCTGAAGGCAGAAACAGTGTGTGTGTTGTCGGCGTGTATTGTCCTTGATAATGTTATGAGCTCTCCTGATGACCCTGGTGCTGTAGATGTCCTGAACTGATGGGAAGGCTGCTCCAGAGATGAACTATGCAGTTTTGATCACACTGGAGAGCCTTTCTGTCCTGAGAGATCTGAAAAACAAAATTTCCTCTCTACTGTACCATACAGTTGCCTGCAAAAATTGTATATCTAATATACAAAATAAATACTAAATAGTGTTGGTGTCAGGAGCACAGAACAAATACGTCAGATTAACAAAAAGGAGTTTTTCACCAATTAAAGTAACAGTAGGTAAGTGAGTCTTAAGTGGAATATGATTTTATTGCTGGTTGAGATGGTGGCTTAATCTCTAAGAGATACATACCAGGAAATGTTATGCTACTTTTACAGAGTAACCACATGATTGTGTCTGTGGCAGGAAATATAGCTGGTAACTCGTAAACTTCCTCACTGTGGGACGAATAAAGCTTTATCTTATCTTACCTTATATAGATGTTGTTAGGTGTACATTCTATTTGTAGACGTTTCATATACAAGTGGTAGACCAAGGTGTTAATTTAACTTTTCACAGAAGCAGCCTAATCTTCTCATAGGCAGGAAACATTTCAGTGGTTGGAAAAAGCCAAAAAAAGTTTTTATGCCTTCATTAAATAGGCTGAAGCTCCTTGTGTGTAGGTAATCTGCTGAGCTTTCAAAAGCATACTTTCATAGCAGCTATATTTTTGTTGTCAGCTTGCTGTGGACAAGAACTATCACAACGCCTGTCCTAAGGTGCTCTACAGGGCCAATGACAACCACAAGGTGTTACCCAAACTACAACTGGATCAAGTGGATTATAGACATGTGTATGTGCCATTTCGTAACCAGGTAGGTGCATCGCACGTGTATGAACTTGAGGATTTTGATGTTCAGCGTCTTGTGTAAGTCATACTTTCAAAGTGTTGTTGAATGTTTGTGTTTTTTTCTAGATGAAGCGTGTGCCTGTGTCAAAGTGCAGCACATACAGAAAGGTGGAGGACTGCTGGTCTGCACGGGATCCATTCTGTGTCTGGTGCAGCTTTGAAAGAAGGTCAGGGAAACAGCATCTGCAGCTGGAACCTTCAGACAATCACAAACATGGCTAAAACATTCTTTTCTCTTCCTAGGTGCACTTTTGAAGATGACTGCCAAGATTCAGACTGGTTATCCATTCCTGATGACTCTCAGCAGAAAATAGTTTCCTACAGAATGATAAAGGACAGCACAGAGCAGGTACAGATTTCATACGCGTTTGAACTGCAATCAGCTGTGACTGTCGTAAACACTCACATCTCCTTCCTTTCTCAGATCACACTGAACATCCAGACACACGTGACTGTGGGCCAGAAGGCGATGTCTAACTT
>JBBMOC010001734.1:0-10421 GCA_037975185.1 Centropyge bicolor
AGGAGTCAACCAGGTCAAGGAAGAAAAGAAAGATCTGGAAGAGCTCTTTCTGAAGAAGGACATGAAAAACAAAGAGAAGGAGAAGAAGGGCTTCATGAGCTGGATTCGCAAAAGAATAAGAGGTGTGACAGCGACACGAAGGTGAAGTAGGTGAAGTGGATGCCACAAAAGGCAAACTCAGATGAGACCTACGAGAAGGAGGAGAAGAAGGAGATGAAAAAGAAAGAGAAGGAGGAGAAGAAAAACAAAGAGAAGGAGAAGGAGGAGAAGAAAAACAAAGAGAAGGAGAAGAAGGAGATGAAAAAGAAAGAGAGGGAGGTGAAGTAGGCTCCTTGTTGTTGGGCTCAGGTCAGCAACGGTAGCTACCTCTCCTCCTCTCTTCACCTCTCCACCCTCCTTCTAGCTCTCCCCTCTGTCTCCTTCACCTCCTTCCTCCTGCCACCTTCCTGCAAAAAAGCACCAAAAAAACATTTAAAAAATAACAAAAAACACTAAAAATGTTTTTTGGGGGCTGCACGGTGGCTCAATGTTTAGTACCATTGCCTCACAGCAAGAGGATTGCTGGTTCGCGTCCCGGTCAGGGCGCTTGGGATCCCTCTGTGTGGATTTTGCATGTTATCCCTGTGCAGCGTTCACCGGGTGCTCCGGCTTCCTCCCACAGCCCAAAAACATGCTAAGGTTAATTGACTCTAAATTGTCCATAGGTGTGAATGTCCAAAATGACCAAAAAAAAAACATTAAAAAAATACCAAAAAAAAAAAAAAACATTTAAAAAATACCAAAAAACACAAAAAACGAAAAAATACAAAAAAAATTTGAAAAATACCAAAAAACACAAAAAAAAAAAAAAAAAAAAAAAAACACCAAAAAACGCCCTGGTCCATGGTTAGGATTCGGTGCTCTCAGCGCCACGAACCGGGTTCGATTCCCGGCTAGGGCATTGCTATCTCACAAAGGGCAGCCCTTAACAACTGTATTTCTGCTGTATGTGTTTACTCATGGAGGCAGAAAAACCTTCAATTCCTTTATTAGTCCCATGTTCATCAGTCCTACATGCTTTTTTGCCTGATTGACCAGATAATCAAGCAGAAGGTTTACGGTTATACCATTGGTTATTACCATTTCCAGACACATTTCTTAAAAAGTGAATGTAAATACTGTAACGAAACATGTATTAAAACAATCTATTATACAGGGTGCATTATACAGTTAAGTGTATAGGGACTAAGCCTAAAACTTAAAGCCACTGAGGAACTGCATAGACAGGCTAAACATAATTGACGCGCTTGCTGTGCACTGCTTCGTTGTGTCTTGGGAAATAAAAACATCAAACGTCTTCCTCTTCAATTTTTATGAATTATTTATCGCTTACCGTGCAAAAGTCCAACAATTCGTGTCCATCAAAATTCACAAATCCAACCATCAGAACTACATCTACAAAACTTCACTTGGCCTGGCGTGAAAAAACTATTCGTGCTCCCACAGTCTAGCAACACCTGGTACCTGCAGACATGTGACCCAAAACCTAAGGTGACACCTAGCGGACAACTTAGTGTCCTACACAAACACGTAATTTCTTGAAATGGCCCTTAAAAATAACAGGATATGACATAATGTGGTTTATAGTTCCTTCACATCGCCCAGGATGAGGACATGACTTCTATACCCTGTTATAATCAGGGCAAGGATCTGAGCTGAGCAGATGAGTATTGTAATAAGTGGCCATATTTCAGGTAGAAAACATTGAGAGATCACAAAGACAATGGAGCACAATGATTTTGTATTAGATGGCAGTTTTTAGAATCAAATAAAAACTTTTAAAGGTATGATCAGTTTTGTGTGTGTGTTAGTTTGGTCAATGGCATTTCATAGCACATTCCTCCGCAAAATTGAAAAAAGTTAGTGCTTTTACTTGAGTAAAGTTATTTGAGTACTTCTTCCACCACTGATTACAAATAGTTTCCTGTGCACAAATGCACATTTACCTAACACATAGGTAAACATAATTCTTATGAGGGACTAATTCCTGAAAGGAGAATTGCAATCAAAGATACACAGACAAACCTTTCTCAGACTACATCTATAATGACTGAAGAGTGGAAGGTGAGGTGTCCCATGAAATAGCTCAACTGTTCTACACGCCCCCTGCTGGAGTCCTCCAGTAACTGCCACTACTGTCACTGCTGAATACTGCTGTAACGGACAGTAAACATTACAACCATGTGAAAATGCCATGTTAAAAATGTTAAAGGTCTGGCAAAGATACAAGCCAGCCTTTATTATAATACACATGATTAGACAATTTTCTACTGACATGTTTTAATCAAGGATGAAACATGGCATTCATTTTGATATTATATATATATATATATATGTTAAAGTGATTGGTATTTTTGAGGTTAGGCACACAATTGGAACACACACCTGCTGCCGGTCTTTGGACTGATAGAAATAATAGTCAGAGCATTGAAAATAAAACCCACCTAAACAGTAGTTTGTCTTTAAAATGATTTGTCTGACACATCTTGCTAAATGTAAATCTTGATAGCCTTTCTAGTCATCAGGCCCCCTTAGGTTGTCCCACCCTCTAACAACCACTGATTGAGTTATTCCACCACTCTTGGGGTAAGTTGTCAGAACACATGGCTCTCCATTCAGTCGCCTTTAAAATATATATAAATAAATAAATAATCCCAAGTAATCCATCATGGCAGCATTTTCGGCTTAAATGGGAGTCCCAGCCATATTTTGCCGTGTGAAATTTCAGGTGGCTGAGGCTCTTTGCTGGATTCTGGTCCCAGTGTGTAAAAATAACAACAACCTGTAAACCCAGCTGCTCACACCAAGTTTTCTGGACTTTACACTCAACACAAAGAGATTAAACATTGCCAGCTGAGAAATACATTTTTCAGGCATTTACCTTAGACATTCATATTTATTATACAAGAGTAATATGGTACATTAATTTAAATAACTAAACACATAGTTAAAGGTATGTTTACAAAAGTTTTTACAACCATGACAAACATCCTTTTGAAAAATGTATTACAGTACAACAAAGCTGTCAAATTTCGTCAAAAGATTAAAATGAGACTAAAACTAAAACTGATTTCTGCTGACTAAATTTTAACTAAAACAAAACTAAAAGACTAAAATGTGACTTTAACTAAATCAAGTGACCAAGACTAAAATAAAATGAAAAATTCTTGTCAAAATTAACACTGATTGTTTGTTTGTCTGTTTGTTTGTTTGTTTGCAACATAACTTACGTTATGGACAGATTTTGATGAAATTTTCAGGAAATGTCCTTTCTGGGACAAGGAACAAATAATTAAAATTTGGAGGTGATCCGGAAAACCACCATTACGGAAATGTCGATTTTTGGATATAACTATTAAACTAAGAATGATATCAATGCGATTCCAATTGCTAAGGGTCTGTTTTTATGGTCCAGGAATCCATTGAAATAGATAAATCAAAGGTAGGACTAATATTTTGGGTGTTAGTCACAATAAGCTGGGGGAACTGTGCTGCTTGGAGGTCTGCACTCTCCAAGTGCTTTTCTAGTTAATAAGGTCGCTCTCCTGTCCCAAAATCATGCCATTCATGAGATGCATGTCATGGCTATCTGTCAAAACAACAACGACAAAAAAAAAAAAAAAATCATAATGTGCCAGGCCATGTCAACCTCATCGCCAATACTCTAACCCGTTTTAATTTCCAGGTCTTCAGAAGTCTTGCTCAGATGTCAGCCTACTCTGGAGTCTTATCTAAATTCAGTAGGGTTCTGCATCAGAAAAGGTTTAGCTTTTCCGCCATTAAGCTACGCTTTTCACTGCAAAATGTTTGCAGTGTTCCATTGTTGTATGAGCCACCAAAATCTGTCTCAATCAGTACTGTTTGCACCTTCATTTGCCACTGTTTAGATGTCCGCCACTTCAAGCCCCAGTACATACGAGCTCTTGTTGCCAGTATCCAGCTCAGCATGTTCTGATCCATCTTTCCCTCCAAACTACTCTTCAAAGGTATTCCTAAGGTTTACCCCTCCAACAGTGATAACAGACTTCCTATTGCACTTTGCATGTGTATAAGATTGATAAGGTCTTTAAGATAAGATTTATTCGTCCCACAATGGGGAAATTTACAAGGAGCTGGGAATTTTACTGCTCCTTCAAATTCATTCAATCCAGTTAAAGACGTTTTCTTTTCAGATCTACTTTTCACCTAATTTCTTTAGCCTGTTCTTGAAACACGCCAAGCAGGATACCTTCAAGGATCATTCTAGCTCAAAGATCTTTAAAAAACTTGACAGCAAATGGTCCCTCATTGACTGTTACTCATCATTCAGTTTAATTCCAGATCACAATCACACCGTCTTATGTTTGTGTTAATACCTATTTCAACCAGGAGAGACGAGTACGTGAAGAAAGATAATTTACTATAAGTGACATTGATGATGACATCAATAATATTGAAACTTGAACAGAGCGTCTTTGGCGTTTTGGACTCTGAGGACATCTCGATTGAAGATTTACTATCCAAGCTGCAAAATTTAAGAAAAGAAAATTCCTATTTGCTCATTCCATGTCTTATCCCTCCTGTCCTTCTGTCATATTTTGTTCTTAGCTTTGTTCTTACGTCATCATCTTGGTTTAACGTCAGCATTGAGGGGAGACTCTTCGTCTCTGTTATCTTTGGTGTTTGCATTCTTTTGGGGGCTTTATTCAGCAACGGCTCAGACAATAATTCTTCAATCAAGTCATCTCCCCCCAATGTCCAAAATGTGGAAGACTCTCTGCCAAGTTTCAGTATTATGTCACTTCCTGTAATAAACTAATAATAATAATCTTTCTTCATTTACTAGTCTATCCTGGATGAACTAAGATTTTAGTCAAATACATACTGAATATAGGTCTGTTGTTTTCTTCCATATATGAGAAAATGTCAGGAATCGGGAGACTGACCAACATCTTACATAGTATTACACTCTTGACTATTTTGGTGCTGATGCAATCAAATGTCAAGCCCTGCCTCTGAATGTCTTTTCATCTGGCTGCAGTCAAGTCAACCACCAATCTGCAGAAGTGCTGGAGAGAAACTTATTTCTATGCTAATAGTGCTGACAAATGTGTTGTGATCGGGTTGCCATTTCTGAGCGGATTTGAATTGTCCCCCTGAATTGAATTGTACTGTGAATTATCATATAATTGCATTTCAGACGTGATTTATGTGGACACTGGAGCCGTTGGGCTCCAGTTAGTTGGTCGTGGCATTTCTGCAGCTGGTCCAACTCCAAACACTGCAGGATGTTTTTCCACCAGTAAACATCAATCTTTTACCCCTGCCCCCGCTTTCCCCCTCCCGTCTTCCTGCTCTTTTCTTTTTTCATTCATTTGTTCTGTCTCTCTTCCTGTCTTACTTGCTTTCATTCATTCATTCTCTCCTTTTTTCTTTCAGTTTCCCTTCAGGCCATGCTTTCACTTACTCCTTTATACTTTCCTTCTTCCATCATCTATCTCAGCTGTGTTTGAAGGAATGACAGAGAGATAACCTCAGGGTTATATAGTGGCTCTGCCTCCTTCATAGCATGCATGCACATACACATATGCACACACACACATATGCACACACACACACACACACACACACACACTCACATCATCTCTTCTCTGTCACTGCTCCCCCCCCCCTCCCAGCACATGGCATTGACACAGTATCTCTCCATCTCTTTGTCCATATACTCTAGTGTAATAAATTATGTTGGTACTGACCTGTGAACATCTACAAGTTTTAGACCAAAAAACTTAACTTTGCTTCCACAAAACTAGAAGGTGATTAATGAACAAGTGAAAAAAATTAAACAGACCGAAACAACCAGAACAGCTTAAAATATTCAATGTTTCTTCAGGAAGCACTCTGAAAAGTGTCCATTGAAAATAGGGGTAATAAATTTGAATTCTGATCACACCTGGCATGATCCTTTTAATCATATATAGATATATCATTGAATATGTCTCTGTGTGTATATATACACACACACAGCTCTACTGTAAGTCTTTCTGCCACTAGAGGCCTCAGTCATCCTTGTCATTGTGTGTCACCACTGTGTGGCCCCAGCTGCCCTCAATCACACAGACTTCTGACATCTGACATCATGTTACATAATAGCCAAGCCTTCAGGGTCAAATCAACAGCACCTCCTAATCCAACCCTACACTGATGACAGGCAGCTGACTCAAGTCTTTGTGAAAGGTAGTGGTGCTGGAAGACACATCATGCAGGTTGATGGCACTGGGCCCAGCTTGTTTCGTAGTGATGATTTTAATAGCTAAACACAGAGAGCTAGACCAGGATACATTGATGGGGTGAAAGAATAATGAAGTCGATTACCTGAAAATGAACTGTGTTTTTTTTTCTGCACCAACTGCTATCACACTTTGACAAAGTGCTCAGGTAATGCTGAGCAGATTGGCATTTTAGCTGTATAAACATTTCTCTGAGCTGCTCTGGAGGCAGGAATAGAAAAAAAAAAACACTGGCTGATATAAACCTCTTTTTCAGAGCACAAGGCAGAGGCACAGTTTCACAAACTGGCAAACATCAGCAGCGAAAGAACTCAATATTTACAGTAAGTTCAAACTGCACTAATCAATATTTTCATTTTAACATTGAGTGAGGGTTTTGTGATATAAAGTGAAAGGTGTTGGTTGTTGTGACAAAGCCACAGAGGATTTCCAACCTGACACGACAGTTTCCCTCAACTTCATGAAGCCTTTCTCATTAATTGCATTGCTGCCCTGAGCAGGCAGGTTTATTTATTTATTTATTTATTTTGCAAAACAGTTGTGATAAATGCACTGTACACTGCCTGCAGACATCAAACAGCAGATACACAACCTAGTTGCTAACTAGCTGGAGATTATGATGAATATAGTGCATTGTAAGGCTTGGGTATCAGAGCGGTATGTGTATTAACACAAGGAATTTGACTCCATTTTTTTCATTGCTCTCAGTGTACTAACACATACAGCGAAGAACAAGAACAATGAATACTGCAACTGCCGAACAAATAAAAGGTAAAGAATGATAAAAAACAGAGAGTGGTCAAGGTTTGTAATTCACACCAGTATGTGAAAATGAGATATAAATAAGTCTATAGAAGTCAAGTATTCTAACAATACAAATTATTATGATTATGTATAGTATATGAATGGATGTATGGATGAGGTATGTACATGTTAGAAACTGTGCATATCAAAATGTATCCAATATACTCTATAAAAATATGATCTATAATGGCAGTAAAGAGACGTGTGGGTGTTAGAGGGTTGCTGACACTGACAGTGATGGATAATAGAGATCAGACTGGACTGGATGGTTGGAGTGTAGAACTGGATCAGCACCTCCTGACCATAGACTGTATAAAATATGGACGTAGTGTCCGTGACGTCACCCATAGGTTTCTGAAGAGCAAAAATGAAGCAAATCGTAGTGCGTAGCCATCTTGGTAGCCTACCTCCGGTTACTCCAAATATGGACAAAGAGGTGGAGCGAGGGCGGAGCTGAGGCGGGTCGAATGAACGCTATTGGTGACGCCCTTTAGACCGTCAGTGGCTAGTTGTCAATCAAAGTGGCGCCACTTAGATTGACAGCTATGAATTGTGCATAATGATGTATGCTGTATATTTTAAATGAATGCCTTATAAAAAAATTCGCCCCCCCCAGAGTTGTCATGGAGTAGAAAAACAGCTTATGAGACTAGAGCCATGTTTTGAACCAGGCTGTAAATATGTTTTTTTTCTGTCCTAAAATGGGACATTTTAACATGGGGCTCAAATGTAATTGACTCCCTTCTGCAGCCTGCCCTAGTGGTTATTCGAGGAACTGCAGCTTTTTTGCACTTCCTCATTGGCTTCATTTTTCAGCGCCAGAGGTTGCCGCTTGCTCCTGACGCAGGTCAAACTTCCAGAGCTGGTGCAGGAAGTACGTCCTCTGCTGGACCTATTTGATGGCCGAGCTTATGTTGGACACCCACTTTTGGTCATCTGCAACTGAAGGTTTCAAACAGAGCCCGAATCACAATAAAATAGACAGAAGCACAAATCTAAATGAATGTGAATGCCCCTTCGTGTCAGCCGTAATAAATTTGGAGGTGTAGGCTCGCGAGCTAAAATAAAACTGAGTGAGACTGTATTTCATTGTTTGAGTTATTAGCAAGAGAGTGTGTCCTCATTATGACAGCCAGCTCCTCTTTTATCCTTTGCTTTTCATTGGCACTCTGTCTAATTTCACAAACAGTTTTCTGCCCATTGAGGTTTATGGTTCTGTCTCCAGAGCGGTTCTACTACCGGAAAAAAAAAAATCTGCATTCATCATCTGACACAGCTTTTGTTGTTGTAAATTATCATTTGATTTAGAAAAGCATTTCTTAGCTAGGAGAATTAACCAGATGCAGAGGTGATTTGTGTAAAAGCTGCTGATGCTTGATGTGGCAGAGCAGTACATACTGTACTGTGCAGAAAGTTACATTTATGTATAATAAAAGGTCTATTTTTGTCCTTTCAGTTGTCTGTCATTTGCATACTCACACAGGCATGAACACTTGCTATGAATAAAACAGCATTTATAATGTGGAGACAGGTGACTGACAACACGGTTTGACAAGTGATTGACAGGTGTGACAGCATGGCGGAAGGAGTAGATGGGAGTACATTTTTTACAAAGATTGATGGATCAGGAAAAGGAGTCACGACTTGACATTGGGCTGATTTTTTTTGTACCATTGCATAAAATGGCAGGATTTTATTGAGCTGTTGATTACTGCGACTCAGGCTCTTAACACACTCCATTCAAGCACATTGGAAAAGAGACAAATCAAGTATGACTAGAAATCAAGTTTCAAAACACTTGATTATACAGATATATTTCTTAGATCTTATTTACAAGGTCCTACATAAAAATAAAAAATTTCGTTCCGCCTCTGTCACTGTTGTGCTACTAATAATATCTGAAGCGATTTCACTCTCAAAATGATCTCATTCAAAATTGCATTTTGCTTGATGAGTCATCTTAATTGCTAAATTGCTCATTGTGAGTGAACAGATGAAAGAAG
This sequence comes from Centropyge bicolor, assembly GCA_037975185.1. Classification (NCBI taxonomy): domain Eukaryota; kingdom Metazoa; phylum Chordata; class Actinopteri; family Pomacanthidae; genus Centropyge; species Centropyge bicolor. The sequence continues at coordinate 9,113 of JBBMOC010001734.1, forward strand.
ATGCAATCAAGGTTGATAAAGCATGACAATTTAATATTTGAACAGAGCCTATCAAACCAATTGCTATCATCACACCAGTCTCTTAAAAGTGATTTATATTTCAGTAAGCCCATTACCTGGTTTTCGCCAAAATCACTGAGCATGAGATTGATTAAACCTCCTGAAGTCATTTTGTTTGAGGACAATCTAATACTGAACAAATCTCAAACATAGTGCTTTAAAGTACTGCCGGGTACTACCGCCCCGCCCAGACATCAGCATTCCCAGGCCGCTACCTAAACCAAACAATCAAAGGTGCTTTCATCCTGTGAAATCATGAGCTTGTTTGCCTGCAATTAGTTTGGTGTGAACCAACTCCATTAGTGTGGCTCAGTGATTTCTCTTCTCCTGCCTCCCGACAGATCTCTTGATCCATGTTGTGTGCATAATTAACCATCAATGATTAGCTTCTGAAGTGGAGAACACCAGTAAGCCAGAAGCCCCCGCACTCATCTATTTTCAAGGACCCCTGAATGGTTCCACAACAGACCGCTGACCCTGTTTGATCCAGTCCTGTTCAGATCAACCCTGTCTGAGAAGTCAGCTGCGGGTATACTTGACCTCGTGCAGTCAGATAATGATAATGATTCAAAGGGAGGGGATCTACTGCATATCATCAACAGTTGATTCCTTCACAGTATTTTTGCCTTGCTGCCTGGACTGTGTCAGATTAAAAGATTGTACAGCCATAAAGACGTTTACATTCCAGGGACTTTTCCTTCATTTTTACCCCAAATAACACAATCAGTGTCCTGGTCCACATGCCCTGATTTAAGTTCCAAGGGAATCACATTCATTTGGGTTTAAAAATGTGAGACAATAGTGAAATGAGTGTTTACTAACATATAACAGTAAAACAGATCATCTTCACATTTGAAATGCTGGAACCATCAATTTCTCACAATTTCTTTTGGTGGAAAACCATTTATTAAAACATCTAAATGTTATGAATTTTCTATAAGCAACAAGCAAAAATTATACTACTGCTTCTACTACTACTTCTATTATCACTACTATTGTTATAGATAGATGAACTGCAGCCCTGCTTCACATGGACCTGTCTTTGGATGGGTTTAAAGTAGAGGCATACGATTAACTATTATTATCATTAATCGAATGATTATTCCATTAATCGCTTCAACTAACAGTAGTGGCAAATAGCCTTCACAGTCTCCTAAAGCCAAGGTGAGCCAATCCTCAATTGTCTGTTTTCTATAACCATTAGTCCAATATATATATATATATATATATATATATATATATATATATA
>JBBMOC010001735.1:0-10418 GCA_037975185.1 Centropyge bicolor
TAGCCATCTTGGTAGCCTACCTCCGGTTACTCCAAATATGGACAAAGAGGTGGAGCGAGGGCGGAGCTGAGGCGGGTCGAATGAACGCTATTGGCTGAAAAAAGCCGCTTTATTCGAAATAATCAAACTAGCTACGGCTAACCAGCTAGGTTAAATGCTAAATATCGTTGCTAGCCGGCTAACCCCACGACGATCTCTTTCCCAAACTCAGTGACTAGAATTAGCCGGGGTGACGCCCTTTAGACCGTCAGTGGCTAGTTGTCAATCAAAGTGGCGCCACTTAGATTGACAACTATGAATTGTGCATAATGATGTATGCTGTATATTTATTTATATAAGCGTATAACCTATACTTATAAAAAAATTCGCCCCCCCCAGAGTTGTCATGGAGTAGAAAAACAGCTTATGAGACTACAGCCATGTTTTGAACCAGGCTGTAAATGTTTTTTTCTGTCGTAAAATCTGACATTTTAACATGGGGCTCAAATGTAATTGACTCCCTTCTGCGGCCTGCTCTAGTGGTTATTCGAGGAACTGCAGCTTTTTTGCACTTCCGCATTGGCTTCATTTTTCAGTGCCGGAGGTTGCCGCTTGGGTAACACTCATAAAAACAGCTATGGACAGAGATGTGTGTGGGCATGTGCCTTTAGTCTGCCAACAACAATCCAACAATCGCCTTTTTTTCTGAACCAACGCTACACCTGTAATTACAACTCTAGCTTTAACCTAATTGTAGCCTATCAAGGTGTTGTCTTTGCGAAAGCAGGACCGAGCAAATGTCAGCTATAACCGCGCTAATTGCAGGTCAAGTGTGTACAAACCCTGCTGTTGCGTAATCATCACGGTTGGTTCTTATGACTGTGCTTTTCAGACGTCGCACAACAAAAAGCAAGGGGGGCTCATCGAAGAGGTAAGCTGACCAACGGGCCAAGCCTCCTGGAAACGTGGTTTAGAATGAGGATATAAGGTGTGGGCTGTGGGTGTGCATGTGAGTGTCCGTCCGTCAGTCACTCCGCTGCAGGAGAACAGAGCTGATGAGCTCAGGCCTCGGACAGCACTCTGTCACTTTGCCCAGGTTGGCAGAGGAGAAGCTACGGGTGAGGAGGGTCACATTAGAGTCGGAGTCAGACTCGCTTTAATTGCCTTGCGCGATGAATGGCGTGGGCGGTGCGGGGAGATAATTATAACTGGCACAGTCAGTGTCAATGGACGCGGCGCAAGGACAACAGCACCTCAGACGAACGCTTCGGACGGAGAGGTGTTTTTTTTCAACGCGCTCTCGTCCTGATGTGGTGTCACACGTTTGGAACATTTTTTTATGCACAGTGAACACATTGAATTGAAAGTAAGAACAAGAATTTGGAAGTGTGATATAAATGCATCTGTATTAAGTGCTTTGATTTCTTCTGTGTATTATCTCAATCATTTTAATGTATTGTTATTAGAGCCCGAGCCCACTAAGGGGGCGAAGGCCCTATTCTAATCCGAATGGTGATTCTCGCCCGACTTTCACGCCAAATTGCGGGCCTTCAGCTTGAGATAAACGCGAAAAATTTATGAATCCAGTGTTCGCACGAAAATACGTGCTCCATAGCGGCCCCTCAGGGCCTCAAACTGCAGCCCCTCCGGCTACTTTGACCCACGAGCCTGAAAATTGGTGGGCATAACAACCATTGCAAGGCCTACGAAAAAGTCTCCTACGACCGTTGTGAATTCCGGAAATTAACGTTAAACATCGCGTTTTAGCGATTTGCACGCTACGTATTTGAAGGAACTCGTCCTAGGGTTTTAATCGGATCGACTCCAAATTTGGAGGGTGCATACAAGACACATTGATGATGAAAAGTTTTTAAAAGAATTTGCGTAGGTAAATGGGCGTGACCACAAACCACGCCCAAATATCACAAATTTTTCACAACCTCCGACGTGCACGAAATTTTATGGGCATAACCCCCAGGCCGAGGCCATCACCGATATATAAATTGTCATAGGGAATTCCGAACAGGAAGTTCGCAAATTAACGTTGAAATTCCGATTTTAGCGATTTCGCGCTACATATTGAACGAACAAACTGGTCCTAGGGTTTTAATTGGATCGACTCCAGAATCAGAGGGTGTGTGGGACACGTGTCAATGAGGAAAAGTTATTAAAAGAATTTGTGTGGGCCAAAGGGGGGCGTGGCCACGAGGGCCCGATCATCGCCGCTTGCGGCTTTAATTATTATTATTATAATTAGGTCACACCCATATTCCTCACTGCCCAACCCTCATGACTACAGTACATGGTGATGGACATGTTCAGGTGCCGGCATCCTTTCCCCTGAAGGAACATCAGTCTTGCCTGGTAATATAAAATATAACAATGAGTCTTCTGTGAGTTATTAAACAGTGAAATAAACTGTGATTGCAGTCTCAGCCCTGATATGAAGCACACTGTGTGCTAAGTGCTGGAATACCTTGCATACTGCTATTTCATTGGAACCACTGGAAATTTAATAACTACCAATGCAACCAAGGCCCAAACCGGAGCAGCCTCCGTTCCAGCAGACGCCAGTGTATTTTCTGTTACCTGTCATTGCCAAACTGTGTTGACTGGAATAAAATATTGTGTGAATACCGAGCAGGACAACATTGCAAGCGTGATAAAAAAAAAAAAAAAACAACAACCCACCCCCCTCCCGCAAATATATTCCGATCCCAGCCAATGTCAACACCTTAAAAGCACTTGTTCACACCTTTTACACGCTGAAGACAAGACTGCTCCTGTCAGCTGTCAGAATGTGCCATGTATTCCTCATAGTAGCGCGTAAACCTCAGAAACAACAGCAGTCAGCCTCAAACAGACTTTAATGTGTCAACAAATATTAATGCTGTCTATTTTTCACTCTTAACTGGGCTGCCAAGGTGAATGAGCTTCTTACCGGCTTGGCAGTACATGGATGTGAGGTGTCATTCTTGATCATGTGGAGGTGATGGGATTTTTGATGTTACTTTACACGGGAGGCTTATGTGGGAAAAAAAAAAAAAAAAAAAAAGCACTATGTATAGTTTATGGGTGAAGAACAGAGCAGGGCAGGTTTGTGGTTTTTTGGGATGTACGTTGAGGTACATTGCCAGAGCTTTGATCAGTTCATGTACTCACCAAAAAAAAAAAAAAAAAAAAAAATTGCAAACTATAAACTAAACCATCCTCTGTAAATTTCCCTTATTTATTTTGTTTAACATTCTTAAAGCTGCTTTTTTCTTGTCAAAAGACATCTTCCAAATTAATCAAGAAAATAATTAATCTGTCAGCTTGTCTTCTGTGACATATTGGCGATTTTGGTGAATCTATTATGTGGTTGGTTTAACGCTGCTTTTGGTTTTTGATGAAGCAGGTTTCACAAAGATAGACTTTGACTAAGTCTCAGATCAAACTAATATTCAGACTTCTGGTGCACAAATCCAGTTCTTGACTGTCTTAAGTAGGATTATCTGCCATGAATTTGGAGTAGATTAAGACTTTTTACAAACTGGGGAAAAAAAAAAAAAAAAAACGGGTGACCGAGCAACCGTGACAAACCGCCCGGCTCCCTTCTCTCTCAGTCAGATAGTGTTTGCATTCTGGAAGAGTTACAGACATTTTTTTTTTTAACTGGGAAACTTCAGCCAAGAGTGTAACAATACAAAAACATCCAGCAGCATCAAATCTCAGCAGAGTGCAGGACGGCTTGGACAAGTGGTTTATATGACAGGTTACAGCGGCCGCTCAAAACACTTCCCCTCCACAAGCCACAAATTATGAGTCATGTATCTTTTTTGTCATTTGGCGCCGCTGGTCAGCAGGTTTCACCGGCTGGTAACATCATGGCTCTGACCAAAGCTACGATCACATTACATGTTTGTGGATGTGTGGCAAATTTGTTCTATAAGTAAAACTGCCTAAATTGCATTAGACTAATGTAAGAGGAAAATGAACTGACGACAGAGCAGCACACTACAGGTCAGTCTACATTAGCTTTGTGAAACTGGTCCATCACTCAAACACCATGAATGAGCTGTCACAGGTAGGTAGTGCTTTAAGATGAAGGAATTAATGAAGCAAACATTATAACAGGCTTCATTCTACTTCATTCTCTAGGTAGCTGATCACTGTGTAAGTATAGCTATTTAGAAAAAAGTGATGGCATTAGCATTTTTTGCCGTCACATACTAAACAGACTCCGACTCAATCAGCGAACATTAAATATCATTTGGTGCTGATTTTAGGTCCGTATAAGAAAAAAATTAACCTGATACTAATACTTAATAACAATGCAGTTTGCTCATTTTCATGACTGCTGATTTGTGAACGATATGAAAGATGATGCCACATTTAGCAGACTTCAGTCGTATAAAATGCTGTGTCATTATTGCCTTCTGGTTTGGCTTTCTGGTTAAGCTGCCTCTGTCATACTTGGTCCATAATATCCGCTGTGGCAATGCTGTGGTTTTGGTCTTTTGGCACAAAATCCATTTGGGTGGCTGGTTGGCTGGTTGCATGCAGAAAATAAATATGATCTGTGCAGTTTTTCGAGACTTCCAGACTTCTTATATATATATATATATATGATATGAAACAAGTATGTCAGTAACACATTCTCAACCTACAAGAATAAAGACACTTTCTTCTCAGTGGAATTTTTATGGCCAGGAGAAATATCCTTCAGCAACATTCGTCACAGCATCATAAAACTGTCTGAATAAAACACTTAAACTTTCGACAAAGTTCCACAGACTAAATCTTGACTAAAACAAAACGAAGCCAAAAGAAATAAAATGTGACATCAAACCAACTCCAATTCTCAGTAAATGACTTTGACTAAAATGAAAAATTACCACTGCAGGGTCAACATGTTGAAACCTCACAACCGGCAGGATTTTAACCAGTCGACCATGATGTGAAGCTGGATCTCAGTCGTATTGCTTGCTCCAAAAAAATATATATATTTTTATTTCATCTTAAGAAAAAGAAGAATTTGGTGTTATGAGTCTTTCAGTCGGTGCAGATAGAAAAATATCTTCGTCGGGCCGGAGAGAACAAACTCGTTAGACCATTTTGATGGCGCAATTGTGCTTTTTATCCATTTCGCCCACAGTTTCATGACTAGTAATGTGGTGTGCAGCAGCAAAAAATATGCTTCAGTCCTCTAAAGAGAAAATGTTTTTTTTAAGGATTTGAACACGAAATATGCAATCACTCATCAATCAATGTATACCTTGGTTATGCTAATACACATGGCATGTTATCCACACATTATGGTGCTATCCATGCTTTTAATGTGAATGTTGCCTCCTAACTGCCACAGTTGTACGAATAATCAGATGGGATAGGGACAAGCTTTCATGTCATATGGTGTGTTGCTAGTTAAACCAGGATGCACTGTGTGAGCAGTTTCTTTAATCAGTGTATCTGCTGGAATCTACTGATTTTTGCCATCACAACAAACAGTGGTTACTGTGTGGGTACATCCATCTATTGAATGGCTACCAAGTGAAACAGAGCACAGCGACGACTGCAGTACGTACAGTAACTAATACACAGCCTCAGCTCAAAGAGGAGTGTGTGTGTGTGAGTGTGCACAGAGGAAGGAGTGGTGTTAAGTCCAAATTTGCTATATCTATAACAACAGCAGGTGGTCTGTCTCTCTCTCTTGCTCTGTGTGGTGCGGCAGCCACTGCTGCTTAATGGCACAGCAGCTAGCAGCATTCCACAATCTTTACTCATCAAGAGCACAGCAGAAAAGACTATTCAATTCACTGATTATCATATTCGCAGGTGGCAAATCTGCTGTGTATTGAAGCATAAAGGACCTCACAAATTCACGTAAATACATGGCAGAATGTAGAGCATTTATTGTACTTGTTTTTTTTTTCTTTCCCTTACAAGAATTACATTTTGGCACATTTTTCAAGGACATGAGATGCTGCAGCAACATTCCCTGAGACTGTGAAAAGTTTGCTCCTCTGGTGAATTTTGAGAGTCTTATCCTCTGATTGACTCCTGAAACTGCACCTGCTAATATATCAAGGTTAGTTCATGTTTACAGGACTAAAGTAGGGAACTGAGGACTGAGTTCATTAGTGAAATCATGTCACATGGAGTCACTCCCTGTCAGAGTTGTACTTTTGAACAGTTTGGTGTAGGATCAGCCTGAGCTGGTCTGCCGCTCCGACAGCGTTCTTTTGAGTTGTCGTTGTTTTAGAGCAGGGATATTTAGCTCAAATTTAAGAAGGTCCAGTGGGAGAATAATTCTTGACACAAAGGTCCAGATGATCATAATGTCTTGAAGTAGCCTTGTAGTTACCTAACTGTCAAATCAAATGAATTCAGGACAATTCGAAAACTTTTTGACAGTATTTATTATCAAGTAACATAGAACTGAACTTATATGTGCGACTGCCGATGTGTATCATGTTTTCTCATTTACTAAATAAAATTTCAAAATAAGAGAAAATACATAAAATGTGGAAATTGTGCATGCTCGAACAAAGTGCTTAACTTCAGAAAAATAAAGGGAGGAAAGACTTGAATTCCTTCTTTCAAATCATAACCTTCTGTTTTGGTTGTAGGTCCGGGTCCGTATGCGACAGCTTCTGGGTCCGGACCCGGACCGCGGTCCGCCTGTTGGTGACCTCTGTTTTAGAGCAATTAAGTCCATCCATTTCAATTACAACAGTGGGACCTCTGCATGCCTGAGCCCTTGACTGCAATGCATGCAAATGAAATAGGCTTTAATGATGTAAAAGTGGTGCAAGAGTGATTGGAATTATCAGAGGAGCAGAGATTATAATCACAACCAGTGCATGCACAGATGGATTTTTGCACCAGTCCTGCAGCCGCATAAAGACGTACAAATGAAAACAGTTACAATCTGTGACAAGATGCACGGATGCACTACGCGACAAATAAAGTGCGAGTGCTTACTACAGCATCCACAGCTAAATGAGATGTTTGAACACAGCGTTGGACCATCTGGTGCTCTGCCTATATCTCACACCTCTGTCAGAACAGGAGGGAGGCAAAGACAAATCATTCATGACTGGAAAGAAAATAAAGCTTGCACGTCACTAATGATGAAATCAATTTAACCATGAGGGCGAAGAGGCGAAATGCTCAGCTCCATGTCTGTGCGTATTGTGATTTTTCTGAAGTTACACATCGACAGAATTGACTGGAACAGAATAGCACGGAGAAGTGCTGTTGGACAACAAGCTCTCCCTGAAGGACCTCGTTGCAGCACATCTGGAGCCTCTCACACATTCATCAAGTGCCGCTCTGAGCACCGAGCAGGAGGGGAAAAAACGCACACACAAGTATCCTATTTAACTACTCAATCACCCAAATGGAGACTGTTATTACCTGGAAGCTCTGCACATCACTGAGAGGCACAGAGTGTGATCTGCTCTCAGATGGTGGAGAGTTGGAGCTAATTGGCAGCAGGTGCCAATGCGTTCAAGTCATATATACATGTGCGCATGTGGGTGTTTGGCGCACTCCGGGATGAGTCCCGCGTCATGTTACAAGCGGAGCAGACGGCGACATCTCAACCCAGATTTAACAACATCTGGTGCTCGTGTGATGTATTGTCATCAGCCTCAGCGTGGAACAAGGTTGTTTTTTTTTACTCTCTCAAAACAGCAATTCACATTTAGTATTCACCATAGACTGTATAAAATATGGACGTAGTGTCCGTGACGTCACCCATAGGTTTCTGAAGAGCAAAAATGAAGCAAATCGTAGTGCATAGCCATCTTGGTAGCCTACCTCCGGTTACTCCAAATATGGACAAAGAGGTGGAGCGAGGGCGGAGCTGAGGCGGGTCGAATGAACGCTATTGGCTGAAAAAAGCCGCTTTATTCGAAATAATCAAACTAGCTACGGCTAACCAGCTAGGTTAAATGCTAAATATCGTTGCTAGCCGGCTAACCCCACGACGATCTCTTTCCCAAACTCAGTGACTAGAATTAGCCGGGGTGACGCCCTTTAGACCGTCAGTGGCTAGTTGTCAATCAAAGTGGCGCCACTTAGATTGACAACTATGAATTGTGCATAATGATGTATGCTGTATATTTATTTATATAAGCGTATAACCTATACTTATAAAAAAATTCGCCCCCCCCAGAGTTGTCATGGAGTAGAAAAACAGCTTATGAGACTACAGCCATGTTTTGAACCAGGCTGTAAATGTTTTTTTCTGTCGTAAAATCTGACATTTTAACATGGGGCTCAAATGTAATTGACTCCCTTCTGCGGCCTGCTCTAGTGGTTATTCGAGGAACTGCAGCTTTTTTGCACTTCCGCATTGGCTTCATTTTTCAGTGCCGGAGGTTGCCGCTTGGGTAACACTCATAAAAACAGCTATGGACAGAGATGTGTGTGGGCATGTGCCTTTAGTCTGCCAACAACAATCCAACAATCGCCTTTTTTTCTGAACCAACGCTACACCTGTAATTACAACTCTAGCTTTAACCTAATTGTAGCCTATCAAGGTGTTGTCTTTGCGAAAGCAGGACCGAGCAAATGTCAGCTATAACCGCGCTAATTGCAGGTCAAGTGTGTACAAACCCTGCTGTTGCGTAATCATCACGGTTGGTTCTTATGACTGTGCTTTTCAGACGTCGCACAACAAAAAGCAAGGGGGGCTCATCGAAGAGGTAAGCTGACCAACGGGCCAAGCCTCCTGGAAACGTGGTTTAGAATGAGGATATAAGGTGTGGGCTGTGGGTGTGCATGTGAGTGTCCGTCCGTCAGTCACTCCGCTGCAGGAGAACAGAGCTGATGAGCTCAGGCCTCGGACAGCACTCTGTCACTTTGCCCAGGTTGGCAGAGGAGAAGCTACGGGTGAGGAGGGTCACATTAGAGTCGGAGTCAGACTCGCTTTAATTGCCTTGCGCGATGAATGGCGTGGGCGGTGCGGGGAGATAATTATAACTGGCACAGTCAGTGTCAATGGACGCGGCGCAAGGACAACAGCACCTCAGACGAACGCTTCGGACGGAGAGGTGTTTTTTTTCAACGCGCTCTCGTCCTGATGTGGTGTCACACGTTTGGAACATTTTTTTATGCACAGTGAACACATTGAATTGAAAGTAAGAACAAGAATTTGGAAGTGTGATATAAATGCATCTGTATTAAGTGCTTTGATTTCTTCTGTGTATTATCTCAATCATTTTAATGTATTGTTATTAGAGCCCGAGCCCACTAAGGGGGCGAAGGCCCTATTCTAATCCGAATGGTGATTCTCGCCCGACTTTCACGCCAAATTGCGGGCCTTCAGCTTGAGATAAACGCGAAAAATTTATGAATCCAGTGTTCGCACGAAAATACGTGCTCCATAGCGGCCCCTCAGGGCCTCAAACTGCAGCCCCTCCGGCTACTTTGACCCACGAGCCTGAAAATTGGTGGGCATAACAACCATTGCAAGGCCTACGAAAAAGTCTCCTACGACCGTTGTGAATTCCGGAAATTAACGTTAAACATCGCGTTTTAGCGATTTGCACGCTACGTATTTGAAGGAACTCGTCCTAGGGTTTTAATCGGATCGACTCCAAATTTGGAGGGTGCATACAAGACACATTGATGATGAAAAGTTTTTAAAAGAATTTGCGTAGGTAAATGGGCGTGACCACAAACCACGCCCAAATATCACAAATTTTTCACAACCTCCGACGTGCACGAAATTTTATGGGCATAACCCCCAGGCCGAGGCCATCACCGATATATAAATTGTCATAGGGAATTCCGAACAGGAAGTTCGCAAATTAACGTTGAAATTCCGATTTTAGCGATTTCGCGCTACATATTGAACGAACAAACTGGTCCTAGGGTTTTAATTGGATCGACTCCAGAATCAGAGGGTGTGTGGGACACGTGTCAATGAGGAAAAGTTATTAAAAGAATTTGTGTGGGCCAAAGGGGGGCGTGGCCACGAGGGCCCGATCATCGCCGCTTGCGGCTTTAATTATTATTATTATAATTAGGTCACACCCATATTCCTCACTGCCCAACCCTCATGACTACAGTACATGGTGATGGACATGTTCAGGTGCCGGCATCCTTTCCCCTGAAGGAACATCAGTCTTGCCTGGTAATATAAAATATAACAATGAGTCTTCTGTGAGTTATTAAACAGTGAAATAAACTGTGATTGCAGTCTCAGCCCTGATATGAAGCACACTGTGTGCTAAGTGCTGGAATACCTTGCATACTGCTATTTCATTGGAACCACTGGAAATTTAATAACTACCAATGCAACCAAGGCCCAAACCGGAGCAGCCTCCGTTCCAGCAGACGCCAGTGTATTTTCTGTTACCTGTCATTGCCAAACTGTGTTGACTGGAATAAAATATTGTGTGAATACCGAGCAGGACAACATTGCAAGCGTGATAAAAAAAAAA
>JBBMOC010001736.1:0-10415 GCA_037975185.1 Centropyge bicolor
AAATCCGAACAGGAAGTTCGCAAATTAGCATTGAAATTCCGAATTTCCCAATTTTCGGGCTAGCATTTGAACGAACTCATCCCAGGGTTTAAATCGGATCGGCTCCGAATTCGCAGGGTGTGTAGGAGACCAGTTGAGGATGAAAAGTTATTGAAAGAATTCGCGTAGCACAAGGGGGGGCGTGGCGGCGAGGGCCCGAACATCGCCGCTTGCGGCTTTAATTATTTTTTTTTTTTTTCTTACCTATTTTTAAACCCAAATTGCGCCCCCTCAGCTCGAGATAAACGCGATCGCGCCTAGCCAAAAAGTTCACGCCCGGCGAAAAATTTATGAATCTAGGGCCTGCGCAAAAATACGTGCGCCACAGGGGCCCCTAGGGGCCAAAAACTGCAGCATCCGCCGCCAGTTTGAGCTACGGGCCCGAAAATTGGCGTGCAGAACAAGCATTGCAAGACCTACGAAAAAGTCCAGGGGGACCAGCGTCAATTCCGAACAGGAAGTTCGCAAATTAACGTTAAACGTCGCGTTTTAGCAATTAGCACGCTACGCATTTGAACGAACTCGTCCTAGGGTTTTAATCGGATCGAGTCCAAATTTGGAGGGTGCGTACGGGACACAGTGACGATTAAAAGTTATTAAAAGAATTTGCGTAGGTAAATGGGCGTGGCCACAAACCACGCACAAAAAACGTTAAAATTTCGCAAACTCCGAATTGCACGAAACTTAATGGGCATAAGCCCCGGGCCGAGACCGTCCCCGATATGTAAAATGTAATGCGGAATTCTGAACAGGAAGTTCGCAAATTAACGTTGAAATTCCGAAATTTGCGATTTTCGGGCTAGCATTTGAACGAACTCGTCCCAGGGTTTAAATCGGATCGGCTCCAAATTCGCAGAGTGTGTAGGAGACGAGTTGACGATTAAAAGTTATTAAAAGAATTTGCGTACGTCAATGGGCGTGGCCACAAACCACGCCCAAAAATCGTGAATTGTTCAAAACCTCTGACATGCACGAAATTTGAAATGCATAACCCCCAGGCCGAGATCACTGCGTAGGTCAAAGGGCGTGGCCACGAGCTGCTCCGTAGCACCACCTAGGGGCCCCAAACTGAAACAGCACGTAGTTTGAGCTACGGGCCCCAAAATTGGCGTGTACAACAAGCGTTGCAAGCCCTACGAAAAAGCGCTCTGTAGCGCCGCCTAGGGGCCAAAAACCGAAACTGCACGTAGTTTGAGCTACGGGCCCGAAAATTGACGTGCACAACAAGCGTTGCAAGACCTACAAAAAAACGCTCCGTAGCGGCCCCTAGTGGCCCGAAACTGAAACTGCACGTAGTTTGAGCTATGGCGGCAGGGTGGCCGCGAGGGCCCGATCATCGCCGCTTGCGGCTTTAATTTTACTTGTTACCTCCGCCAAGGAGGTAATATTTTTGCCAGCGTTGGTTTGTCTATTTGTTTGTTTTTGATGAAATTTTCAGGAAATGTCCTTTCTGGGACAAGGAACAAATGATTAAATTTTGGAGGTCATCCGGAAAACCGCCATTATGGAAATGTCGATTTTCAGGTATAACTATTAAACTAAAAATGATATCGATGTGATTCCAATTGCTAAGGGTATGTTGTTATGGTCCAGGAATCCATTGAAATAGATGAATCAAAGGTAGAACTAATATTTTGGGGTGTAAGTCACAATAAGCTGGGGGAACTGTGCTGCTTGGCGGAGGTCTGCACTCTCTGAGTGCTTTTCTAGTATTTTCTATATTCAATCTTTTTCTCATGTTCATAAGTTTGTGAACGAACATGACAACTGTTGCATGGGCAAAGGATCATGTCTAAGAGTATCCAGGTTTCATATGTGAGCAGAAAAAAAGCAGAGCACGCAGGCTGCTTTCCATTTTTCCTCCTGGCATCTTCACTTCTGTCAACAGAGATGTAAGGAAGAGAAGCAAGAATCACCTCCCACATCCCATTGCTGCACATCTCTGACTTAATGACAGCTTCAAAGAAAAAGACACGAGCTGAATCAAGACATACTGTACATCACGGTGATAACAAGATCACAAGATGATTCTCACACAGTCGTACATCTGTGGCAGCGTCAGACTGTGACTGTGACAGAAATGATACAGAGACAATAAACATCATTTGATTGACAACAAAAAAGAGGCAGCAATAATTGTGCTGAACAAAATTGTAAAATTGGAAAGTTAATGGCTTTTTAGCAGGACAGCAAACGTGTTAAAACCATTAACCTGCCGTCATTGACGGTGTTTCTGTTCCCAGAAATACTTTTCTTTTCAGAGTCTAAATCAATACACACATTCTCACTGAAGGGGCACTGGCATCCCCATAAGATTCACAGTGTTTCACTCGATGCTCCTGTGGAAGCCTCCTCTGTGTTGACTCCTCAGAAATGCATATTGGATCTTCGCAGACGATGGCGGGCTGTGATCGATTTCAGGTAACCAGCTGGAGGGCAAACAACTGATGGATGGGAGAATAATTAGCTGAATGGAAGGCACGTATGCTGTCACACTGAGAGGTTTTGATTGGACTCTTTTGTTTGAGTTTGAGAGATCGTGGTGTTGGTGTTTTGGATTATATTGTAAGGCAGTTTCTAGTTTGCTTTATAGAGTGTTAGAAATGTCTTTTCATATAACACTACTACAAAGTACAGCCTCAAAACTAAGCATATATTTGAGTCAACATTAAAGGCTCAGAACAGGCTGCAAATAGCTGCATTAAATCACACATATGTTTTTGTGGTCTGGTCATAATGTTCATGAAAGAATCATTTTCTGCCATTACCTTAAAAACAAGACCATGTGATCACTGTGGTGCAAAGTACATGGCTCTATTTCACATTTGCTGCCTTCACTAAAGCTCAGCTGTTACAGTGTGAGACCTATAATCACCATGTATGGAGGAATGAAAAATCTTTTCCCAGTTTCTCTAACATGGACAACAGGTGTTATTGACAAGATAATCAACATAATTTGGTTTTATGATATGTCTAAACAGGCTATACCACCCAAACATCTGTCAAAGCTCAACATGAAATTGACATTATGAAAGACGCTAGGAGTGAGAATTCTCTGTCAGATTCTCACACATGACGCATTTGATCAATAGTTAATATGAAAATATTGATTACAGCAGCTTTAACAAAAGCATTTTCATTTTGCATTTAACCATTTCAAAATAAGTTATTGCTCACTCTCAACCACTTTAAACAGCGGCAGCACACTTAAACAAAATATTGCAAATATTTATATTTCAAGTATTTCGGTGAGGTGAAGGTTACTATGTAAGGAAGGTAAAAAATATAAGATATATATAAGACTGACTGGCAGTTACTGTACAATAAACTATAATCTGCAAACACAGTGCAGCTGGTTTATTTTAAAAGATGACAAAAGCATGTGATGACTTCATCTCCTGCAGCTTCACAACAAATGGCTGTGCGTGCAGGCGATATAAGGTGCAATGTCAGCAGTTTTCATTCCCACTTAATTGTGTCTTTCTATTATTTCACCTTCCCTGCTGCGGTGGTCAAGAATTCCTTTATGTCAAAAAAAAAAAAAATATATATATATATATTCAGACAGCCGTAGCTATTCAGCACATTAAATACTGGAACCAATGCCCTCGTTACTCTGCAGCTGTCTCTCATATAAACATTAGCTGGTGGTAAAAAACAAGGCTTCAGGACAAATGACATTATCTGAGCACTACAACACTTCGATTGTACAGTTTTAATGAAACAGCAGATACAATGACAGTTTCCTTTCTTACTGTCCTGGCACACCTCCCACTGCTCTTCTCATTTACATTTACTCCTATATACTGATATTTCCCTTTCTGATTAAAAACAGATGTGAGTGCACGATGGAATAGTTTGAAGGGATTTGTGTCTCAGAGTCAAATCAGGAATGTTTCCTGTGGATAAGTGAAGCATTTTCTACATCCTACCTGCAAATGCACACATGCACCAGGTGATCAAGCGTGATGTTATTTTGATGATGGCTGGATCTCTCTGTGATTCCACTTTATCCTGAGATTCATGGCTTTGTTTACATGCACAGAACAGATTCACATACAGCAGTAGCCTGGTTACAAGAAGATCCATGTTTAAATGCAACAGCTGGGTCATAGGATAAATTACATTCCTTTACTTTTTCTAACAATATTTTTGATGTTTATAAATAAATAAGTTATGTAAACTTGAAGAATCATGTTGAATAACTTAAATTTCACTGAGGCTGGATTCTTGACGACATATTACTTTCAACCATTCTGTCCAGATCCAGTGCAGCAGGAAGCTCCTCCTCCGTAATCTCAAGTCAAATATAAAGCAGGCTGTAAAGAGGTGCCCTTGGCCTCAAGATGAAAAGACCCCTCTCACATACTTCCAACCTCTGTTATTCTTTCCAGTGTGCAGTCCCTTCAGAACCTAATGGACTTCAGCCGCAGGCCTGTTCAGCCATGACATTCAGAGTTACATTCATTGTAGCCTTGACTGAGACGTGGCTGCCTGATGGAGGTTCAGGCAAGCACCAGAGGATTGATGGATTCAGCTGTGTAAAGACACTGCAACTACAGTCTTTAAGTCTGTTGGTTTAAATCTGAGGACGAATTAAATTATCCACCAAGTAACACAGAGACAAAATTCAATTATGCCCCGAACGTCTTTCTTGCTAATATGAACCATTGCACATTCATAAAAACACTGAAAGACTTGCACCAAAATATCACATATCCAACATTAATACGACTTAATACGATTTTACAGTTAAAGGTGCATATATACAGTCCTGCAGGGTCATTTCGAATGCAAGAACTCGCACATGTTTAAAGAGTCATGTTCTTATATGAAGGAACTGACTGGTGTTGTTTGATATGTTATTTTGAAAATTTTTCCAGAGAAAACTGTTCAGGTCCATCTGAACAATCTGTGGGTGTTAAAGTCCATTAAAAAGCTGCTGTACTCAAATAGAACTGCATTTGGAAGGGAACATTGTGCAGTTGTGGAAAAAAAATTAAACGTGAAAAAGGAAGCGTGAGGACAACAAAGCTCAGGATGAACAATTTGGGCTCCGGCTGGAACATTATGAAAATCACTGTAGGGCTTGAGGAAGGTACTGGGTAGGAGTA
Organism: Centropyge bicolor; assembly: GCA_037975185.1. NCBI lineage: Eukaryota > Metazoa > Chordata > Actinopteri > Pomacanthidae > Centropyge > Centropyge bicolor. The sequence goes on from JBBMOC010001736.1 coordinate 5,154, forward strand.
AAATAGAGCTTAACAGCGACAAATCTGACGAGCAGCTGCCACAGGATTATAATGGGTTTTATAAGAGATTTGATGTCAGTGATTTCAGTGATAAACACTTTGAGCTCAGAAGTAGTTTCTTGTCATTTCCTCCCCATTGAGCCCTGCTTTGATGAGCGTAATATGATCGAGCCCAGACCCAGATGATATAATATATAGAATAGATAATTAGTCACTGGGACCTTTTTTGCTCAAACTGAACGCCTTCTGGACCTTTTTCAATTCTCCTATATACTCAAGAGGCTTGTACAACCATTACCTCACTCATAACCTCCTGACTCATCATCTCATTTCCTTTTATCCGCTGGGATGGCAACCTCGCTAGTAAGTGAAGAACACCTTTGCTAAGAGTGTACAGGTTGTCAGTGTGATAGTGGGAGCACACTTCAGTTATTTAAATCACCTATTCACCAAGCAAGGGCTAAATAAAGCAATGGCCCTTCACTCAACAGGCACCTGTCCCTGTCAATTAAGGGCCAGAAAAGACAGGTACAGAAGTACATCCCTGCCTCCATTCAGGCTTTGAATGCTAATGGCAGGAGGTAACGGCTGCTAACAATTCTGTCACCTTAGTGATGGTGGTAACGATGGTGACGATGAGGATTAATATACAGCGACAGTTGTGCTTTTTTTAATATCAAGGTGCAGCATATTATATTTGTAGTGTTCTGTAGGTTGATGCCGGAGCTATAGAGATGAGTCACGTTCTGTCAATCTTACACTGATCATGGTTTTGTTGCTCGATGATGATGGCAATATACAGTGGTCACAAAATTTTAATTATAATTATGAGATTAAGGTAGGCACTCATAGTCAATTTGATGTTGCCACTCTATCTTCACTAAGCCACTTTAGGTTCCACTTGTACTTTGTTGTCACTTATATACTAAGTTGTATATACCTTGTATATACATTTTTTTAATATAGTTTTTTATACTTTTTACTTCTACCTGATTGTATGCTTGTGCTGCTGCAACACCCGAATTTCCCCTATGGGGGATCAATAAAGAATTATCTTATCTTATCTTATCTTATAGTCCAGAGGACAATTTTCAACCATGTATATCCAAACCCTGCGCTCATAAACCACCTGAGCACGCGTCCAAGTGCTGCAGGTTTCTAAGTTATATAAGTTATTTTTTTTATTGTTTTTATGTTTCCTGCAGCACAAATGACCTACTTTACTTTTTTAACACTGAATTTTATTAGTTTTTATTCAATCGACCTCTAAAAGCTATTCGAAGCACATCAATGTTTGGTGTTTCCTCATAACAATGACGCATTATCCTGATGCTAATTACTCACCAGCTCAGCACATTCGCCACAAAAAATAGTTCCCAGAAAATGATCTATTTACTTTTTATGTCTAGTTGACCCCTTTAATTACATGAAGGAATACAGTATATATGTGACCTGTTTTTAGTGATCTGTCTGAGCTCAGAGCTGAGAGACGTAGACAGGCACTGAGAGATGAACACAGTGTCAGTTTTGTTTTTTTCAAAGGATTTTCTAACAACAAGAAAACTACAAAATAATGTCTTATCTGTTGGTATTGCTCAGCAAGTATTATGGTCATTTTTACCAGCTTTTGCAAGTAACATTTCTATTTCTGATTTTACAAAAAAAACACGGCAGCCGGTGGACCCCTTTGAAAACTTCAGCAGTTGGAAATGCAATGACTGATTGTTGCAAACAGACTCCGAACAGAGTCCTTTATTTTTCCTGTTTTGTTATCCCTGAATGAGAATCTCAGCTACATACACGTAGGCCCATGTGTGAGGTTGTGTGTCAGCGCAGTGTAATTAAGACTGTGTTGTGTTGTGGCAGAAAGAAAGGACACACTTCCTGGGATTGGCTCTAAGCTGTTTATTTGCCACTCGACAGCAAGGGCAATTATAGAGACACATTCACAATGTCCTTCTCCTGCACAGATGCTCTTTGTGGAGAAAACAAACAGACACAGGGTTTCTCTCATGTACCTGCTTTCAGCGCCTTTGTAACATCATTAGTTAAATCATTAAATGCCTCTTGGTTGCAAATAAAACTTCTCCTCAAATTAGCAGATTTATACATGAAAAGAAGCAAACTTGCTGTTTTAGACCACAACAATGTTAATACACTAACAACAGTGAACATGCAGAGCAGAGGAGGAAATGTTCTCAAGGAAAGTCCCAAAAGAGAAAGTAAATCAACAGTTCAACAATTAAAATGCTTCCAGCAATAACCTCCATTTCCCTTTTTAGTAAACTGAACATAACCACTTCATCAGCAACAACTAAATAAACAATAATGGATAAATAATGGATATACAAACTCACAGAAGGAAAGTCTGCGTCTCTTTCCAGATGTGCACATCTCTGTTCATATTACAGGGAAACAACACCACATGATGACGTCAGCATCAGATTCTCAGTTTGACACTTTGAATTGAATGTGCCACGCAAGCTTCAGGCTGCGACTTCTGTTCGACAGATGGTCTTTGACTCTTCATGACCCCCCCACTGCTTGTTCTCACATTTCATCTCTCTCTGTTTCTTCTCGTATTTCCCTGCATATCGGCTGAAGCCAGAACTCTTCTCTGCGTCATGGGGAGACACTTTTAATGAAGCTTGAAGACGATGTGAAGCAGCCTTCAAGTAGCTGCATCCAAATCCTCTTGCAGCAGTCGTGGATTTCAATATTTATTTCACTGTGATGCAATTTAACATCTTATTAAATGAAACCTGAAGTGCTTTGACTGAGGTTGAGATTATTTCAGCAGAGCTGCCGTCCCCCTGAAGAAAGATGAGTGACGTGTAAGTCGACCACCGCATTTCCAAAATGTAATTATTGACCAGCCACGAGCCGCCACCTGACAACCTGCTCACGCCTTGATGAAGGTCTCCGACCCAACGCTCATTAATTAAAGAGTTTTGCAAAGATTTGAATATGCGGGTGCTCCTTTCAATCAGCATGCTGTACATTTGTTTGAAATAAGTTGGGGTGAATACAAAGTGAACCAGAGCTGAAGGGAAAAATGTTTTTTTCCCCCTTGTTGAAGAACACATGAATCAAATTACAGGTGTGAAAGCACACTTGGTTTCTCAAGTGCAAGAAATAGCAACAATTGTTACCTTCAGTTTGGTAGATATCAATGAACAATTATCAACAGGCTACATAAAGAAGACTGCACAATCAAATGCATGAATAGTGTGTAATGTTGCCTGGTTTCAATAGCTGTGTAGAAGAAGTGATTTTGAGGAGGTGTCACTTCATGCAGTCAGTCAACAGGTTGATCAAGACTCAAAAAGCAATATAGGAGATTGTTGCAATATTGTGCTCAAGTAAACAGGATACGGATGCAGAGCAGCAGTGACTCTGAATTTGGAGACTTCAGTTCATTTGCATAAATAGAGCCATTCTGAATAATTTGCCTTTTCCATCAATGCAGCTTGAGCAAATCCTTTGTCTTTTGTTATCAATAATCCTGAGGGGAAATTCCCTTTTACCGCCTGCTGCATAAGAACAAGTGTAAACTATAAATTCACATCACAGAGTTATGGCTCTTCTCTTTAAATTACACTCTGCTGTGACAGTCGGGCCTTCTCCAGCTGTCAAACACCGAGGGCAGCTGCAGATGAAGTGGACATGATTTGGTTTAGTAATTAATGACATCCATCCAGTTCAACAATCTCTCTCTATTCTTCATACTTCTGTTCCTCAATTTATATGAGTTAGACAAAGGATATTAAATGTATCCTTTATTTATACAAACCTCTTGAATTTTTAATGCTAATGTCAACATTAGGAACGTGTTCATCAACTGAAAAAGTCAAGCTCCCTGAAATGTGGATATTATTAAAATAGACCAAAGAGCATATTTTATGTGCGTAAAAATATGGCTGCACAAATATGATGCCTCTTAGTTTCAGAAGATAAGATAAGATAAGATAAGGGAAATTCAGGCATTGCAGTAGCACAAGACAGTGGTACACAAAATAATACATTAGATAAAAGTATAGAAGTATGTATATATATATATTTCATAGAAAGAAAAAAGTACAACTGTACTGAACAAATGTACAACTAAAGTTCAAGTGGCAAATCTAAAGTGGCTTAGTGATGTGAGGAAGTGACAATTACAGCAGCAATTGTTGTTGTAAATATTGCAGTATGAGTAGTGCTGCAGTAGTGCATAATGGAAACCAGCATAATGATTAGAGGAGAGTCCTGAGTGCGACAGACATTGTGTGTGTGCTTGTGTGTGTGTGTCATTGTCATTATGTGTCGGGGGCTGGTGAGTGTGGAGGCAGTCCTCTGCCATTGTACAGTCTGATGACAGTGGGCACAAAGGAGCACCTGAAGCGCTGCAGTTCTGCGTCTTGGTGGAACGATGCTCTGGCTGAAAGAGTTATTTCATGTAAGACAGTAATCCTTGGCCGACATTAATACTAGATTTGCCTGTCGTGAAGGTGAATACCGGTGGGTTTTGCTTCATTTTAGTGGCATTTGTGATGAGCCTCTGAGCCGGCCTCTCCCTCCAGGTACCTGGTGGGCGGAGTCAGGTCGTTGAGGAGATGCAGCTCACCTGGTCTTCTTCCTCTTTGGTTTTGGTTCCTCTTAGTTATGTAAAATAAACTCCTTAAAACCGTCCTTCATCCAGCCGTGAGCCAGGTCGGGACACATTGCAATTCTAACATTATTCACTCATATAATCATCAATAGACTATCACTATGGGTTTAAGCCAAATAACTGTGGCTCAGTTTTAGTCTATTGTAGATGCCTTTTCTTTGTATCAGTGTGTCTGTGTCCTTGCTATGAGTTTAGATTATGCAGAGAAAAGATCTACAGTGTTAATACAGTGCCAGTGTGTCAGGCCTCATTTGATTCTGCTGTTACTAAAATTGTGCACTGGATACCATCAAATACACAATCTTATAATTTTGACTGTTTGTGTAATTCAAAGTTTTCCTACAACAAAGCATGAGACCTGAAAAGACGTTTCCAGATATTTGCATTCAGCACATTCAGGAGCAAAAGCCTGGAGATTTAACCAAAGCAATACAAAGAAAAAGCACATGAGCAAATACTGCAACATGCATTCAAATGCAAATAATCATGTGTCCTGAATCATAAATCACACCAGCACTGACTTCTCTGTGTATCTCATGCATAAACTTTTCCACACAGCGCAGAGAGAGAAGAAACAAACAGGAGTTAATTCAGCTGACCTCACACATTGG
>JBBMOC010001737.1:0-10405 GCA_037975185.1 Centropyge bicolor
GAAACACAGGAGGAAGGGCAAGTTACCTGGAACGAAAGGGGAGATGGTTACAAAAGTAAAACAGGAAATGACGAGACAACATGAGACAAGAAATAATGCAAAAAAGTAACTTAACGCTTTTTCTTAGTCATGACAATACCCCCCCCCCTTGAGGGACGGCTCCAGACGGACCAGGAGTCTGAGGATGGCGGCTATAGAAGTCTGTGATAAGCTCCGGGTCCACAATGAAACTGGCTGGAACCCAGGAGCGCTCTTCTGGTCCGTAGCCCTCCCAGTCCACCAAAAACTGTCTACCCCGGCCCCTGTTGCGAACAGCCAGCAGGTTCTTTACAGTGTAGACGGGCCCCCCGTCAATCATCCGGGGGGGGGGCAGAGGAGGGGTGGCAGGGACCATGGTGCTCTCTTTGACGGGCTTGACACGGCTGACATGGAAGGTGGGGTGGACTCTGAGGGACCGGGGCAGGCGTAGGCGGACTGAGGAGGGACCGATGATTTTAGAGATGGGGTAGGGACCCACAAACCGAGGCGCCAGCTTCCTGGACGGGACGTGGAGAGGTAGATCCTTCGTGGAGAGCCAGACCTTCTGGCCTGGCTGGTACGGAGGAGCAGGTCGATGCCTCCGGTCCGCGACCCTCTTCATGCTGCTGCGCAGAAGGATCCGGCGGGCCGCCTCCCAGATGCGGTGGCAACGCCTGACCATGGCGTGGGCAGAGGGAACTGTGACCTCCTTCTCCAGGGCAGAGAAGACTGGCGGCTGATACCCGAAAACACACTGGAAGGGAGACATGCCAGTAGCCGAAGTGGGTAGGGAGTTATGTGCGTATTCCACCCACATCAGCTTCTTACTCCATGAGGCAGGGTTCTAGGAAACTAGGCAGCGTAGGCATGTCTCCAGGGCTTGGTTCAGCCGCTCAGTCTGTCCATTGGACTCCGGGTGGTACCCGGAAGTGAGGCTGACTTTTGCCCCCGATGAGGTCACAGAACTCCCTCCAAAACCTTGACACGAACTGGGGCCCCCGGTCTGAAACGATATCTTTGGGAAATCCATGGACATGGAAAACATGGTTCATCATGACCTCAGCCGTCTCCTTAGCAGACGGCAATTTGGGTAATGCAATGAAATGAGTCATTTTGGAGAATCGATCCACCACTGTAAGAACAGCAGTGTTACCTTCAGAGACCAGGAGCCCCGTGACGAAGTCCAAGGATATTTCCGCCCATGGGCGAGAGGGAATCGGAAGTGGCTGCAGCAGGCCTATTCGCGCTTTGGAGGAGTTTTTGTTTCTAGCGCAGACGGTGCAGGCCTCCACGTACTCCCGGACCTCTCGCTCCATGGACGGCCACCAGAACCGCTGGGAGATGGCGTGCATGGTTCTTTTAACCCCAGGATGGCAGGTGAGCAGCGATGTGTGAGCCCAGTGGATCACCTGTGGGCGTAGCTCAACAGGGACAAACGGTGGTTTTCAGGGGCAACCACTAGGTGTCGGGTTCTCACCATTCGCTTGCATCACCTCAGATTCTATTTGCCAGGAAACTGCTCCAACCACACGGTTAAGTGGAAGGATGGGTTCAGGATCCTTGGCAACAGGCTCGGGGTCAAACAGACGAGACAGGGCATCAGGCTTGGTGTTCTGGGACCCCGGCCTGTAAGACAAGACAAAATCAAAGCGGTTAAAAAACAGAGCCCATCTAGCTTGTCTGGAATTTAAACGTTTGGCTGAGCGAATATATTCAAGGTTTTTGTGATCTGTCCAAACCACAAAGGGGTGCTGCGCCCCCTCCAGCCAGTGTCTCCATTCCTCCAAGGCTATCTTGACAGCCAGCAGCTCCCGGTTCCCCACATCATAGTTTCGTTCAGCCGGTGACAACTTCCATGACAGGAAGGCACAGGGGTGGGTCTTGTTATCCATTTCAGCTCGCTGGGAGAGGACTGCTCCCACCCCGTTGTTCGAGGCATCCACCTCGACCACAAACTGTCGGCTGGGGTCAGGGACCGTGAGGATGGGGGCGGTAGTGAACCGGGTCTTCAGCTGCTGGAAGGCCTCTTCTGCTTCTGGAGACCAGACAAAAGGAACCTGTGGAGAGGTAAGAGCATGGAGAGGGGCAGCTGTGGCGCTGAAGTTTCTGATGAACCGCCTGTAAAAGTTAGCAAATCCTAAAAATTGCTGAACTTTCTTGCGGCTATCAGGGGTTGGCCATTGAGCCACAGCACTTACTTTAGCCGGGTCCATCTGTATCTTTCCAGGGGCTATGATGAAGCTGAGGAAAGAGACGGTGTCGGCATGGAATTCGCTTTTTTCAGCCTTAGCATAAAGTTCATTCTCCAGCAGCCGCTGGAGAACCTGGCGCACATGGCTTCTGTGAGAATCAAGATCAGACGAAAAGATTAAAATGTCATCCAAGTACACGTACACAAACTAACAGAATTGTATTCTGTTTTGAACTAAGAGTTTGTTCTTTAGTTATCACTTGTGGTGGAAGTTTGTAAAGGCATTCAAACTGCAAATGAGTCAAATAGCATTACCAGTAGAAACATAGGCAAAAGGAGTTACATCTTAACAAAGCTTAAGCCATATTGAGACTACATTGAGTATTTTCTTAGCAAATAATTCAAACTTAACCTTTAGGAAAGGTTAGTCAAAATGATACAGCCTAAGTCTTGCAATGAAGATGACCCACATGAAATAGAAGACATGCAACCACAAGCCGTGGGAGGCGAACAAGCTGATAATCCAACCACTTCAAGGAGAAGCCAAAGAATCCGGAAGTTAACGGAAAAGGGCCAAGAACTGCTCGATGAGCAAACAAGGAAAGTTGCACATCGCTTCAGTGTAAGTTATGAGAAGTGGAAGGCTACAGCTAAAGATGCCAAACAAGCGCTAAGTGGACAATGTTCTCCTAACCTGCTTCAAGAACATGCCATGAAAGTAGAAGATGCCTCTGAGAATCTCAAAACTGTCTATGAAGAGCTAAGACAAATCAAAATTCCTGATCATGACACCCGACGGAGAGTTGACACATGTGAAGCAGTAACCAAGTCGATCAGTGACATGACAAGATGTCGTCTGAACACAAAGGAAGAAACAGAACAGAAACAAGACAATAAAGAGACAGAGTCTGTTGTGAAATATACAGCCTCAGATAGAACCAGCTTCTGCTCTCGCAAATCAAGGTACTCTGCTCAATCTCTCTGCACATCCAGACGTTCAAGCAAGTCCTCTACTAGCAGACAAGAAGCTGCTGCTGAAGTGGCTGCAAATGAAGCTACCTTAGAAGTGATGCTAGAGCAAGAACGTCATATTGAAGAGCTCCAAAAACTCGAAGCAGAGGCTGCAGAAAGGCAGCATGTTGTTGAAGCTAAACGAAGAGAGCTAGAAAGATTGGAGACAAATAAGAAACTGAAAGCTGCTAAGGCACGACAACAAGTGTATGAGCAAAGTGAATGCTCTGATGAAGACATAGGTGAGCTTCTCCATCAACCTATCATACTAAAGGAGAAAGAAAATGTCAAGTATGAAACACATTCAAGACAAGAAGATGGCACAGCAGTACTTGTCAGAGCACTCGCAGAGTCTATCAGTGCCGGTCGCCTTCCCATACCTGAACCTTCAACGTTCACTGGTGACCCACTTAAATTTAATGACTGGAAAGTCTCACTTCAGACACTCATCGACAGAAAGAACATCCTAGAGGATGAAAAAATATACTATCTACGAAAATATGTGGGTGGAGCTGCCAAGAAGTCTATCGAGAGCTACTTCCTGCTAGGCACTGAGTCAGCCTATCGTGCGGCATGGAGTATCCTTGAAGAAAGATATGGCAATCCATTCCTCATTGCGAAGGCTTTCAGAGACAAGCTTGATAGCTGGCCCAAGATAACTTCCAAAGGCAGTGTTGAACTTCAAGAGCTTGTCGACTTCCTGCGCAGTTGTGAAGCTGCTATGTTTCAGATCAGAGGCCTTGAAGTACTCAATGACTGTAATGAGAACCAGAAAATGCTTGCTAAACTTCCAGACTGGTTGACCTCAAGGTGGAATAGGAGAGTCATAGAAGTTGAGGAACAAAGTCAAAGGTTCCCAAGCTTCAGCGAGTTTGTACAGTTTCTCACACGTGAGGCCAAAATCGCCTGTAACCCAATAACATCACTCCATGCTCTAAAGCCAAGTGAAAATGAGAAGTCAAAGATCTTGAAGAGCAGAAGTCCAGGAGCAAAGGCTCTGGCAACAAACTCTGATGAGAAACCTGTCATAGCAAGTTGTGTCTTCTGTGAAAGGAAAGGTCATAGTCTACACCAATGTCACAAGTTTATGAAAGAGACCATTGCTGAGAGGGTCAAGTTTGTTCAAGAGAAGGGGTTGTGCTTTGGATGTCTCAGGTCCGGCCATCGCTCCAAAGATTGTGAAACTCGCCAGACGTGTAGTACTTGTGAGAAAAGGCATCCAACTTGTCTCCACGACAACCGCACCAAAGAAGAAAGGTTGTCAACCAGAACAAAAAACAGTGACAGGTCTAGACAGAGATGGTTAGATCACTCACAAGATAATGCAGTAAGAACATCATGCGAATCAACATCCAACAGAATCATTCAAGACGTTAAAAACACACACACATCTGCAATCATTCCTGTGTGGGTTTCAGCCATAAGTGAACCAGACTGTGAAGTTCTTGTGTACGCACTCCTTGATACACAGAGTGACACAACCTTTGTCCTTAAAGACACAGCAAAGGCTCTCAAAGCGAAGAGTGGAACCAGTGCAACTAAAGCTGTCTACAATGGCATCAAGAAGCACAACTGTTCCCTGTCAGAAAGTAACTGGCCTACAAGTTAGAGGATTCTATTCAGACAAAATCATTCCTCTGCCAGCAACCTTTTCAAGAGAGTTTATCCCTGCAAACAAAGATCACATCCCTACTCCAGAGACTGCAAGGGCATGGCCTCATCTTGAGCAAATTGCAGATGAGATCGCTCCTCAACAAAGCTGTGATGTTGGCCTGCTAATTGGCTACAACTGTCCTCAAGCTCTTCTACCCCGACAAGTGGTGGCTGGAGAAGAGAATCAGCCCTTTGCTCAGAGAACAGACTTGGGCTGGAGTGTGGTCGGCTATGGAAACCCATGTCTTGACTATGGAGATGAGATAGGACTGAGCCATCAGGTTATTGTGAAGCAAGTGATACCAGGATTCCAGTCCTCGTCAGACCTCACAAGTGAAGTGCATTATGTCTGTCGCACCCATGTGAAGGAAGTAGTTGCGCCGAGTGACATCATCAAGGCTCTGGAATCTGACTTTGTTGAAAGGTTCTCAGATGATAGTCACATCTCTCAGGAAGACCTACATTTCATGTCAACCATGGAAAGGGGCATCAAACAAAAGGAGAATGGTCACCTGGAAATGCCTCTTCCTTTCAAGAAAGAAAGACCAAGCTTACCAGACAACAAGGCCTGTGCCATCAGCCGTCTCAGATACCTCGAAAGAAAGTTAAAAAGAAACACACAGTACTACAATGACTACAAGAAGTTCATGGATGAGACTATAGCTCGTGGTGATGCAGAAAAGGTACCAGATTCAGAGACCGGCAATGCCCCAGCATGGTACATCCCACGCCATGGGGTTTACCACCCACAAAAGCCTGGAAAAATACGCGTTGTCTTTGACTGCTCGGCAAGGTTTCAAGAGACTTCCCTGAATGACCATCTCCTAACTGGTCCATTGTTGACAAATACCTTGGTGGGAGTTTTATGTCGATTCCGAAGGCACCCTGTGGCAATCATGTGTGACATAGAACGCATGTTCCACCAGTTCCATGTGAAACGAGAGGACCAAGATTACCTGCGGTTCCTTTGGTGGGAGGGTGGAAACCTGGAAGCTCAACCTTCCATCTCCGTATGAAGGTCCACTTATTCGGAGCAGCTTCTTCACCGGGTTGCGCTAACTATGGACTCAAGCACCTTGCCACTGAAGGACGTGGACACTTCAGTGAAGAAACCATAAAGTTCATTCAGAAGAACTTTTACGTCGATGATGGCTTGACAAGTGTGCCATCTGTAAGCAAAGCAATCCAGCTAGCAAAGGAAGCAAGAGAGCTGTGCAGCATTGGCAAACTTCGGCTGCAGAAGTTCACTTCCAACAGTAAGGAAGTCCTTGCAGCAATTCCTCAGGAAGAGTGCGCTGATGCCACAAAGAATCTTGACATGGCGCTGGGTGAATTGCAGGTGGAAAGAGCACTCGGTGTACAATGGTGTGTGGAGTCTGACGACTTCCAGTTCCGAGTGGTGGTCAAAGAAAATCCACTTACCCGAAGAGGAGTCTTGTCCACAGTCGCTTCTGTATACAATCCACTTGGATTTGTTGCACCTTTCATCCTTGTGGGGAAGCAAATTCTACAACAGATGTGCCGTGATAAACTAAGTTGGGATGATATCTTACCTGATGAACTTCGACCCCTTTGGGAATCTTGGATTCTTGATCTGCCAAAACTAGCTGGTGTGAAAATCCAAAGATGCTACATTCCATCAGGCTTCAAGGTCCAATGCAGTGAGCTCCACCATTTCTCTGATGCCAGCGCGTCAGGCTACGGAGAGTGCTCATACCTCAGGGTGGTCAGTGTGTCAAGCGAAGTACATTGCACCTTAGTTATGGGAAAGTCAAGGGTGGCCCCAACTAAGGTGACGACCATACCGAGGCTAGAGCTATCAGCAGCTGTGGTAGCTGTTCGCACCAGTGACATGCTCAAGAAGGAGCTGGAAATGGACTGTGAGCAAGAATTCTTTTGGACTGACTCCAAAGTCGTTCTGGGTTACATTAATAATGAAGCCAGACGGTTTCATATAGAACGCATCAAGCAAAGCACAAAATCTTCACAATGGAAGCATGTGACCTCAGAGGAGAATCCAGCGGATCACGCCTCAAGAGGGCTTTCAGCAGAACAGCTTGTGACTTCCAGCTGGCTCACAGGCCCAGACTTTCTTTGGCAGAAGGAGCTGCCAAGTACAGATGCCATGGTGGGAGAACTTCCAAGTAGTGACCCCGAGATCAAGAAGACCCATGTCTTCAGAACTGGAGTAACAGAAGTAAGGTCACTGTTAGATCGCTTACAGAAGTTTTCTGACTGGTCCAGAGCTGTGAAGGCTGTTGCCAGACTCAAGCGCTGGGCAAGAGTGATCAAGGGTCTGGAGTCAAAGTCCTGTGAAGTCACAACCTTGAAGGAGAGAAGAGAAGCAGAGCTGGCCATAATCAAGATGGTTCAAGAAGCAACTCTTGCAAAAGAAATTCAGCACATTCAGAGTCACAAAGAGATGAAGGCAAGAGACAAAGCCAACAAACTGCACAAGTTGAGTCCATTCCTGGATGACCAAAACATTCTCAGAGTAGGAGGTCGTCTAACTCATGCTGCTCTACATGAACATGTTAAGCATCCTGCAGTTCTTCCAGGAGTTAACTACATGTCCTCATTACTTGTCAAACATTATCATGAAAAGGTACACCATCAAGGACGAGGAATGACATTAAATGCACTGAGATCCAATGGAATCTGGATTCTTGGATGCAGCAAGGCAGTATCGTCTCACATATACAAGTGCATAAGGTGCAGGAAGTTCAGAAGATGCACTGAAACTCAAAAAATGGCAGATCTCCCAGAAGAGCGAATGGAAGCAACACCACCATTCACCTACAGTGGGATGGATTGTTTTGGGCCATTCTACATCAAAGAGGGACGAAAAGAACTAAAGCGCTATGGCCTATTATTCACCTGTATGTGTTCCAGATCAGTGCACATTGAGATGCTGGACGACTTGAGCACAGATACCTTCATTAATGCTCTACGCTCACTCATTGCCATTCGCGGAGCAGTTCGGCAGATAAGATGTGATCAGGGGACAAATTTTGTGGGTGCCAGACGTGAGTTTGTTGAAGCACTGAAAGAAATGGATCAAAAGGATCTCAAAGAACTTGGATGTGAGTTTGTGATGAACACCCCTGCTTCAAGTCATATGGGTGGTGTTTGGGAAAGGCAGCTTCGCACCATCAGAAGTGTCTTGGCATCAGTACTTGAACAGTCAGCCAAACAACTTGACTCTTCCTCTTTGCGAACATTGCTCTATGAAGTCATGGCAGTAGTGAACAGCAGACCTCTGATCACTGACTATCTCAATGACCCATCAAGTCCAGAACCATTGACACCTAATCACATTCTGACGATGAAGTCTACAATCATCTCTCCACCTCCTGGAAAGTTCATAAGGGAAGATCTGTAACTCAGGAAGAGATGGCGCAGAGTGCAACTCTTAGCCAACAACTTCTGGTCACGTTGGAAGAAGGAATACCTCTTAAACCTTCAACAGAGACAGAAGTGGACCAAAGACCGCAGGAATGCAAAGATTAATGTTGTTCTCCTGCAGGATGATGGTACACAGAGAAACCAATGGAGGTTAGCAAAGGTTGTTGAAGTGTTTTGTGGAAGGGATGGGAGGATAAGGAAACTCAAGTTACTCATCAGTGACTCAACTCTGGATAGAGAAGGGAAGCGCATATCCAAACCTGTTTACCTGGAGAGGCCCATTCAGAAGACTGTTACACTGTTGGAGGCAGACTAAAGGCTTTAAAAATCTCATTATGCTTGTACAAAGTAGTTTAAGGTTCACTATTAGCTTTAAGTAATGAGTTTCATGATATGTTTATCTTGATAAGAAGATCTATGAAATCACATGTGATTTGGTGGGAGTGTAACTGTCTCTGTCAGTTCTATTATTTTTTTGTTCTAACTTATATTAAATAATGTTCTCAAGGCGGAACTATTGTTAGTGGGCGGTGCGCCGCAGGTGAGGTTTGCGTGCGGACCATAGGCAGGAAGCGGAAGGAGGAAAGATATAGCGCCAAAAGACATACTGAATGAAGCAGCAGACCAGAAGAAACAAGATTAAAAATGTTTATATTTTATAAGAAAGGAGAAGAGCAGTAAACACTAGCCCCTTTGTTGTAAGCAGCCTACGAGGTATGTTTATGTTTTTCGGTCATATTGTAAATATGCAAATTATATGCAAATACGCTAGCGCATATGCGTGTATGCTAATTAGCGCATCGCGGTAAATTTATATGGTATTATTGCATTATTTAAAGGTATTAGTCTGCTGTATATTTGATGTATCTGATATGTTATTGATGTTTATATTGTTAAGTAGTCTGCCAAGCCTTAATTGTTACATCAGATGTAAAGGTGTGCTGATTAGTCTGACACATGATTTAGTTTTGTTTGTTTTTTGTCTTTGTTTGTCTTTGCCCAGTTTTCACGGGTTGGTCTGGAGAAATAAACCCTGTTTTTTAACAAAGGACTCATGCTGTTATTGAGGGAGCTACACTGATGACAGGCTCGGTCTTGTGTGTGACTTTAAAGAGTGAGCTGCCATCCAAAGCGCTTGCCTCTATAGGCCGTAATTTGAGGGCCAGAGCCCATTCCATGAGACTCTCATCAGCCCCAGAGTCTATGAGCGCCCCTAGTGTCACTGTGGTGTCATGGTGGGTTACCTTGATATCGGTGAGTATGCGGTGAGAGGAGCCAGTGGAGGAGGTGTGACTCACCTGCGCTTTTCCTGGAGCAGGTGAGCCCGCTCCTTTGCCTGGACATGCCGCGAGGAGGTGACCCTGTTGGCCGCAGTAGAAACACCGGCCCTCCTGCTGACGCCGGCGACGTTCCTCTGCAGAGAGTCTGGCGCGTCCAAGCTGCATTGGCTCCTCCTTCTCGGTCTCCCAATCCTTCCTAGTCGGAGCTGGATCAGCGGTGTGGAAGTAGACGTGGCCGCGAGGAGCCGAGGGTGGTGACCGGGTCCGATGACGATTCACCGAAGGCGTGGCCTGGAATTTGCTCCGCTGCCGCTCCTGGAGAGGATGATCAGTGCGTACAGCCAGCGCGATGAGGGAGTCCAGGTCCAGCGGCAGGTCCAGAGGAACCAGAAGATCCTGAATGGGATCTGATAATCCTTTGAGGAACACATCGTACAAAGCAGTGGTGTTCCAGCCGCTATCAGCGGCGAGGGTGCAAAATCTGAAACTCCTCCACGGATCCACAGATCATGGCGTGGACAGCAGAGGCAGGTTCGGGTCGAAGCGTGAGGACTTGATCCATCTTGGCGGCCAGGAGATTCATCTGGCTCATGACGGACGCTTTCCAGTCCTCCTCGCATCCGGTGTGTGATCGCAGTTCGCTGTGCAGGGAGATCATCTGCTCCCTCTGCTGGTTGATTCGTGCCTCCTGGGCTCGAATCGCTGCCATCATCTGCTCTGGGTCTGCTGGGTTCATTCTGGCCAGTTTGTACTGACAAGGCCTGAGTCTGATCTGAACCCAAATGCAGCACCACAAGACAAAAGTTTCAAAATAAAAGATCTTTAATGCAAAAAGGCAAAACTCAAA
>JBBMOC010001738.1:0-10405 GCA_037975185.1 Centropyge bicolor
GAAACACAGGAGGAAGGGCAAGTTACCTGGAACGAAAGGGGAGATGGTTACAAAAGTAAAACAGGAAATGACGAGACAACATGAGACAAGAAATAATGCAAAAAAGTAACTTAACGCTTTTTCTTAGTCATGACAATACCCCCCCCCCTTGAGGGACGGCTCCAGACGGACCAGGAGTCTGAGGATGGCGGCTATAGAAGTCTGTGATAAGCTCCGGGTCCACAATGAAACTGGCTGGAACCCAGGAGCGCTCTTCTGGTCCGTAGCCCTCCCAGTCCACCAAAAACTGTCTACCCCGGCCCCTGTTGCGAACAGCCAGCAGGTTCTTTACGGTGTAGACGGGCCCCCCGTCAATCATCCGGGGGGGGGGCAGAGGAGGGGTGGCAGGGACCATGGTGCTCTCTTTGACGGGCTTGACACGGCTGACATGGAAGGTGGGGTGGACTCTGAGGGACCGGGGCAGGCGTAGGCGGACTGAGGAGGGACCGATGATTTTAGAGATGGGGTAGGGACCCACAAACCGAGGCGCCAGCTTCCTGGACGGGACGTGGAGAGGTAGATCCTTCGTGGAGAGCCAGACCTTCTGGCCTGGCTGGTACGGAGGAGCAGGTCGATGCCTCCGGTCCGCGACCCTCTTCATGCTGCTGCGCAGAAGGATCCGGCGGGCCGCCTCCCAGATGCGGTGGCAACGCCTGACCATGGCGTGGGCAGAGGGAACTGTGACCTCCTTCTCCAGGGCAGAGAAGACTGGCGGCTGATACCCGAAAACACACTGGAAGGGAGACATGCCAGTAGCCGAAGTGGGTAGGGAGTTATGTGCGTATTCCACCCACATCAGCTTCTTACTCCATGAGGCAGGGTTCTAGGAAACTAGGCAGCGTAGGCATGTCTCCAGGGCTTGGTTCAGCCGCTCAGTCTGTCCATTGGACTCCGGGTGGTACCCGGAAGTGAGGCTGACTTTTGCCCCCGATGAGGTCACAGAACTCCCTCCAAAACCTTGACACGAACTGGGGCCCCCGGTCTGAAACGATATCTTTGGGAAATCCATGGACATGGAAAACATGGTTCATCATGACCTCAGCCGTCTCCTTAGCAGACGGCAATTTGGGTAATGCAATGAAATGAGTCATTTTGGAGAATCGATCCACCACTGTAAGAACAGCAGTGTTACCTTCAGAGACCAGGAGCCCCGTGACGAAGTCCAAGGATATTTCCGCCCATGGGCGAGAGGGAATCGGAAGTGGCTGCAGCAGGCCTATTCGCGCTTTGGAGGAGTTTTTGTTTCTAGCGCAGACGGTGCAGGCCTCCACGTACTCCCGGACCTCTCGCTCCATGGACGGCCACCAGAACCGCTGGGAGATGGCGTGCATGGTTCTTTTAACCCCAGGATGGCAGGTGAGCAGCGATGTGTGAGCCCAGTGGATCACCTGTGGGCGTAGCTCAACAGGGACAAACGGTGGTTTTCAGGGGCAACCACTAGGTGTCGGGTTCTCACCATTCGCTTGCATCACCTCAGATTCTATTTGCCAGGAAACTGCTCCAACCACACGGTTAAGTGGAAGGATGGGTTCAGGATCCTTGGCAACAGGCTCGGGGTCAAACAGACGAGACAGGGCATCAGGCTTGGTGTTCTGGGACCCCGGCCTGTAAGACAAGACAAAATCAAAGCGGTTAAAAAACAGAGCCCATCTAGCTTGTCTGGAATTTAAACGTTTGGCTGAGCGAATATATTCAAGGTTTTTGTGATCTGTCCAAACCACAAAGGGGTGCTGCGCCCCCTCCAGCCAGTGTCTCCATTCCTCCAAGGCTATCTTGACAGCCAGCAGCTCCCGGTTCCCCACATCATAGTTTCGTTCAGCCGGTGACAACTTCCATGACAGGAAGGCACAGGGGTGGGTCTTGTTATCCATTTCAGCTCGCTGGGAGAGGACTGCTCCCACCCCGTTGTTCGAGGCATCCACCTCGACCACAAACTGTCGGCTGGGGTCAGGGACCGTGAGGATGGGGGCGGTAGTGAACCGGGTCTTCAGCTGCTGGAAGGCCTCTTCTGCTTCTGGAGACCAGACAAAAGGAACCTGTGGAGAGGTAAGAGCATGGAGAGGGGCAGCTGTGGCGCTGAAGTTTCTGATGAACCGCCTGTAAAAGTTAGCAAATCCTAAAAATTGCTGAACTTTCTTGCGGCTATCAGGGGTTGGCCATTGAGCCACAGCACTTACTTTAGCCGGGTCCATCTGTATCTTTCCAGGGGCTATGATGAAGCTGAGGAAAGAGACGGTGTCGGCATGGAATTCGCTTTTTTCAGCCTTAGCATAAAGTTCATTCTCCAGCAGCCGCTGGAGAACCTGGCGCACATGGCTTCTGTGAGAATCAAGATCAGACGAAAAGATTAAAATGTCATCCAAGTACACGTACACAAACTAACAGAATTGTATTCTGTTTTGAACTAAGAGTTTGTTCTTTAGTTATCACTTGTGGTGGAAGTTTGTAAAGGCATTCAAACTGCAAATGAGTCAAATAGCATTACCAGTAGAAACATAGGCAAAAGGAGTTACATCTTAACAAAGCTTAAGCCATATTGAGACTACATTGAGTATTTTCTTAGCAAATAATTCAAACTTAACCTTTAGGAAAGGTTAGTCAAAATGATACAGCCTAAGTCTTGCAATGAAGATGACCCACATGAAATAGAAGACATGCAACCACAAGCCGTGGGAGGCGAACAAGCTGATAATCCAACCACTTCAAGGAGAAGCCAAAGAATCCGGAAGTTAACGGAAAAGGGCCAAGAACTGCTCGATGAGCAAACAAGGAAAGTTGCACATCGCTTCAGTGTAAGTTATGAGAAGTGGAAGGCTACAGCTAAAGATGCCAAACAAGCGCTAAGTGGACAATGTTCTCCTAACCTGCTTCAAGAACATGCCATGAAAGTAGAAGATGCCTCTGAGAATCTCAAAACTGTCTATGAAGAGCTAAGACAAATCAAAATTCCTGATCATGACACCCGACGGAGAGTTGACACATGTGAAGCAGTAACCAAGTCGATCAGTGACATGACAAGATGTCGTCTGAACACAAAGGAAGAAACAGAACAGAAACAAGACAATAAAGAGACAGAGTCTGTTGTGAAATATACAGCCTCAGATAGAACCAGCTTCTGCTCTCGCAAATCAAGGTACTCTGCTCAATCTCTCTGCACATCCAGACGTTCAAGCAAGTCCTCTACTAGCAGACAAGAAGCTGCTGCTGAAGTGGCTGCAAATGAAGCTACCTTAGAAGTGATGCTAGAGCAAGAACGTCATATTGAAGAGCTCCAAAAACTCGAAGCAGAGGCTGCAGAAAGGCAGCATGTTGTTGAAGCTAAACGAAGAGAGCTAGAAAGATTGGAGACAAATAAGAAACTGAAAGCTGCTAAGGCACGACAACAAGTGTATGAGCAAAGTGAATGCTCTGATGAAGACATAGGTGAGCTTCTCCATCAACCTATCATACTAAAGGAGAAAGAAAATGTCAAGTATGAAACACATTCAAGACAAGAAGATGGCACAGCAGTACTTGTCAGAGCACTCGCAGAGTCTATCAGTGCCGGTCGCCTTCCCATACCTGAACCTTCAACGTTCACTGGTGACCCACTTAAATTTAATGACTGGAAAGTCTCACTTCAGACACTCATCGACAGAAAGAACATCCTAGAGGATGAAAAAATATACTATCTACGAAAATATGTGGGTGGAGCTGCCAAGAAGTCTATCGAGAGCTACTTCCTGCTAGGCACTGAGTCAGCCTATCGTGCGGCATGGAGTATCCTTGAAGAAAGATATGGCAATCCATTCCTCATTGCGAAGGCTTTCAGAGACAAGCTTGATAGCTGGCCCAAGATAACTTCCAAAGGCAGTGTTGAACTTCAAGAGCTTGTCGACTTCCTGCGCAGTTGTGAAGCTGCTATGTTTCAGATCAGAGGCCTTGAAGTACTCAATGACTGTAATGAGAACCAGAAAATGCTTGCTAAACTTCCAGACTGGTTGACCTCAAGGTGGAATAGGAGAGTCATAGAAGTTGAGGAACAAAGTCAAAGGTTCCCAAGCTTCAGCGAGTTTGTACAGTTTCTCACACGTGAGGCCAAAATCGCCTGTAACCCAATAACATCACTCCATGCTCTAAAGCCAAGTGAAAATGAGAAGTCAAAGATCTTGAAGAGCAGAAGTCCAGGAGCAAAGGCTCTGGCAACAAACTCTGATGAGAAACCTGTCATAGCAAGTTGTGTCTTCTGTGAAAGGAAAGGTCATAGTCTACACCAATGTCACAAGTTTATGAAAGAGACCATTGCTGAGAGGGTCAAGTTTGTTCAAGAGAAGGGGTTGTGCTTTGGATGTCTCAGGTCCGGCCATCGCTCCAAAGATTGTGAAACTCGCCAGACGTGTAGTACTTGTGAGAAAAGGCATCCAACTTGTCTCCACGACAACCGCACCAAAGAAGAAAGGTTGTCAACCAGAACAAAAAACAGTGACAGGTCTAGACAGAGATGGTTAGATCACTCACAAGATAATGCAGTAAGAACATCATGCGAATCAACATCCAACAGAATCATTCAAGACGTTAAAAACACACACACATCTGCAATCATTCCTGTGTGGGTTTCAGCCATAAGTGAACCAGACTGTGAAGTTCTTGTGTACGCACTCCTTGATACACAGAGTGACACAAACTTTGTCCTTAAAGACACAGCAAAGGCTCTCAAAGCGAAGAGTGGAACCAGTGCAACTAAAGCTGTCTACAATGGCATCAAGAAGCACAACTGTTCCCTGTCAGAAAGTAACTGGCCTACAAGTTAGAGGATTCTATTCAGACAAAATCATTCCTCTGCCAGCAACCTTTTCAAGAGAGTTTATCCCTGCAAACAAAGATCACATCCCTACTCCAGAGACTGCAAGGGCATGGCCTCATCTTGAGCAAATTGCAGATGAGATCGCTCCTCAACAAAGCTGTGATGTTGGCCTGCTAATTGGCTACAACTGTCCTCAAGCTCTTCTACCCCGACAAGTGGTGGCTGGAGAAGAGAATCAGCCCTTTGCTCAGAGAACAGACTTGGGCTGGAGTGTGGTCGGCTATGGAAACCCATGTCTTGACTATGGAGATGAGATAGGACTGAGCCATCAGGTTATTGTGAAGCAAGTGATACCAGGATTCCAGTCCTCGTCAGACCTCACAAGTGAAGTGCATTATGTCTGTCGCACCCATGTGAAGGAAGTAGTTGCGCCGAGTGACATCATCAAGGCTCTGGAATCTGACTTTGTTGAAAGGTTCTCAGATGATAGTCACATCTCTCAGGAAGACCTACATTTCATGTCAACCATGGAAAGGGGCATCAAACAAAAGGAGAATGGTCACCTGGAAATGCCTCTTCCTTTCAAGAAAGAAAGACCAAGCTTACCAGACAACAAGGCCTGTGCCATCAGCCGTCTCAGATACCTCGAAAGAAAGTTAAAAAGAAACACACAGTACTACAATGACTACAAGAAGTTCATGGATGAGACTATAGCTCGTGGTGATGCAGAAAAGGTACCAGATTCAGAGACCGGCAATGCCCCAGCATGGTACATCCCACGCCATGGGGTTTACCACCCACAAAAGCCTGGAAAAATACGCGTTGTCTTTGACTGCTCGGCAAGGTTTCAAGAGACTTCCCTGAATGACCATCTCCTAACTGGTCCATTGTTGACAAATACCTTGGTGGGAGTTTTATGTCGATTCCGAAGGCACCCTGTGGCAATCATGTGTGACATAGAACGCATGTTCCACCAGTTCCATGTGAAACGAGAGGACCAAGATTACCTGCGGTTCCTTTGGTGGGAGGGTGGAAACCTGGAAGCTCAACCTTCCATCTCCGTATGAAGGTCCACTTATTCGGAGCAGCTTCTTCACCGGGTTGCGCTAACTATGGACTCAAGCACCTTGCCACTGAAGGACGTGGACACTTCAGTGAAGAAACCATAAAGTTCATTCAGAAGAACTTTTACGTCGATGATGGCTTGACAAGTGTGCCATCTGTAAGCAAAGCAATCCAGCTAGCAAAGGAAGCAAGAGAGCTGTGCAGCATTGGCAAACTTCGGCTGCAGAAGTTCACTTCCAACAGTAAGGAAGTCCTTGCAGCAATTCCTCAGGAAGAGTGCGCTGATGCCACAAAGAATCTTGACATGGCGCTGGGTGAATTGCAGGTGGAAAGAGCACTCGGTGTACAATGGTGTGTGGAGTCTGACGACTTCCAGTTCCGAGTGGTGGTCAAAGAAAATCCACTTACCCGAAGAGGAGTCTTGTCCACAGTCGCTTCTGTATACAATCCACTTGGATTTGTTGCACCTTTCATCCTTGTGGGGAAGCAAATTCTACAACAGATGTGCCGTGATAAACTAAGTTGGGATGATATCTTACCTGATGAACTTCGACCCCTTTGGGAATCTTGGATTCTTGATCTGCCAAAACTAGCTGGTGTGAAAATCCAAAGATGCTACATTCCATCAGGCTTCAAGGTCCAATGCAGTGAGCTCCACCATTTCTCTGATGCCAGCGCGTCAGGCTACGGAGAGTGCTCATACCTCAGGGTGGTCAGTGTGTCAAGCGAAGTACATTGCACCTTAGTTATGGGAAAGTCAAGGGTGGCCCCAACTAAGGTGACGACCATACCGAGGCTAGAGCTATCAGCAGCTGTGGTAGCTGTTCGCACCAGTGACATGCTCAAGAAGGAGCTGGAAATGGACTGTGAGCAAGAATTCTTTTGGACTGACTCCAAAGTCGTTCTGGGTTACATTAATAATGAAGCCAGACGGTTTCATATAGAACGCATCAAGCAAAGCACAAAATCTTCACAATGGAAGCATGTGACCTCAGAGGAGAATCCAGCGGATCACGCCTCAAGAGGGCTTTCAGCAGAACAGCTTGTGACTTCCAGCTGGCTCACAGGCCCAGACTTTCTTTGGCAGAAGGAGCTGCCAAGTACAGATGCCATGGTGGGAGAACTTCCAAGTAGTGACCCCGAGATCAAGAAGACCCATGTCTTCAGAACTGGAGTAACAGAAGTAAGGTCACTGTTAGATCGCTTACAGAAGTTTTCTGACTGGTCCAGAGCTGTGAAGGCTGTTGCCAGACTCAAGCGCTGGGCAAGAGTGATCAAGGGTCTGGAGTCAAAGTCCTGTGAAGTCACAACCTTGAAGGAGAGAAGAGAAGCAGAGCTGGCCATAATCAAGATGGTTCAAGAAGCAACTCTTGCAAAAGAAATTCAGCACATTCAGAGTCACAAAGAGATGAAGGCAAGAGACAAAGCCAACAAACTGCACAAGTTGAGTCCATTCCTGGATGACCAAAACATTCTCAGAGTAGGAGGTCGTCTAACTCATGCTGCTCTACATGAACATGTTAAGCATCCTGCAGTTCTTCCAGGAGTTAACTACATGTCCTCATTACTTGTCAAACATTATCATGAAAAGGTACACCATCAAGGACGAGGAATGACATTAAATGCACTGAGATCCAATGGAATCTGGATTCTTGGATGCAGCAAGGCAGTATCGTCTCACATATACAAGTGCATAAGGTGCAGGAAGTTCAGAAGATGCACTGAAACTCAAAAAATGGCAGATCTCCCAGAAGAGCGAATGGAAGCAACACCACCATTCACCTACAGTGGGATGGATTGTTTTGGGCCATTCTACATCAAAGAGGGACGAAAAGAACTAAAGCGCTATGGCCTATTATTCACCTGTATGTGTTCCAGATCAGTGCACATTGAGATGCTGGACGACTTGAGCACAGATACCTTCATTAATGCTCTACGCTCACTCATTGCCATTCGCGGAGCAGTTCGGCAGATAAGATGTGATCAGGGGACAAATTTTGTGGGTGCCAGACGTGAGTTTGTTGAAGCACTGAAAGAAATGGATCAAAAGGATCTCAAAGAACTTGGATGTGAGTTTGTGATGAACACCCCTGCTTCAAGTCATATGGGTGGTGTTTGGGAAAGGCAGCTTCGCACCATCAGAAGTGTCTTGGCATCAGTACTTGAACAGTCAGCCAAACAACTTGACTCTTCCTCTTTGCGAACATTGCTCTATGAAGTCATGGCAGTAGTGAACAGCAGACCTCTGATCACTGACTATCTCAATGACCCATCAAGTCCAGAACCATTGACACCTAATCACATTCTGACGATGAAGTCTACAATCATCTCTCCACCTCCTGGAAAGTTCATAAGGGAAGATCTGTACCTCAGGAAGAGATGGCGCAGAGTGCAACTCTTAGCCAACAACTTCTGGTCACGTTGGAAGAAGGAATACCTCTTAAACCTTCAACAGAGACAGAAGTGGACCAAAGACCGCAGGAATGCAAAGATTAATGTTGTTCTCCTGCAGGATGATGGTACACAGAGAAACCAATGGAGGTTAGCAAAGGTTGTTGAAGTGTTTTGTGGAAGGGATGGGAGGATAAGGAAACTCAAGTTACTCATCAGTGACTCAACTCTGGATAGAGAAGGGAAGCGCATATCCAAACCTGTTTACCTGGAGAGGCCCATTCAGAAGACTGTTACACTGTTGGAGGCAGACTAAAGGCTTTAAAAATCTCATTATGCTTGTACAAAGTAGTTTAAGGTTCACTATTAGCTTTAAGTAATGAGTTTCATGATATGTTTATCTTGATAAGAAGATCTATGAAATCACATGTGATTTGGTGGGAGTGTAACTGTCTCTGTCAGTTCTATTATTTTTTTGTTCTAACTTATATTAAATAATGTTCTCAAGGCGGAACTATTGTTAGTGGGCGGTGCGCCGCAGGTGAGGTTTGCGTGCGGACCATAGGCAGGAAGCGGAAGGAGGAAAGATATAGCGCCAAAAGACATACTGAATGAAGCAGCAGACCAGAAGAAACAAGATTAAAAATGTTTATATTTTATAAGAAAGGAGAAGAGCAGTAAACACTAGCCCCTTTGTTGTAAGCAGCCTACGAGGTATGTTTATGTTTTTCGGTCATATTGTAAATATGCAAATTATATGCAAATACGCTAGCGCATATGCGTGTATGCTAATTAGCGCATCGCGGTAAATTTATATGGTATTATTGCATTATTTAAAGGTATTAGTCTGCTGTATATTTGATGTATCTGATATGTTATTGATGTTTATATTGTTAAGTAGTCTGCCAAGCCTTAATTGTTACATCAGATGTAAAGGTGTGCTGATTAGTCTGACACATGATTTAGTTTTGTTTGTTTTTTGTCTTTGTTTGTCTTTGCCCAGTTTTCACGGGTTGGTCTGGAGAAATAAACCCTGTTTTTTAACAAAGGACTCATGCTGTTATTGAGGGAGCTACACTGATGACAGGCTCGGTCTTGTGTGTGACTTTAAAGAGTGAGCTGCCATCCAAAGCGCTTGCCTCTATAGGCCGTAATTTGAGGGCCAGAGCCCATTCCATGAGACTCTCATCAGCCCCAGAGTCTATGAGCGCCCCTAGTGTCACTGTGGTGTCATGGTGGGTTACCTTGATATCGGTGAGTATGCGGTGAGAGGAGCCAGTGGAGGAGGTGTGACTCACCTGCGCTTTTCCTGGAGCAGGTGAGCCCGCTCCTTTGCCTGGACATGCCGCGAGGAGGTGACCCTGTTGGCCGCAGTAGAAACACCGGCCCTCCTGCTGACGCCGGCGACGTTCCTCTGCAGAGAGTCTGGCGCGTCCAAGCTGCATTGGCTCCTCCTTCTCGGTCTCCCAATCCTTCCTAGTCGGAGCTGGATCAGCGGTGTGGAAGTAGGCGTGGCCGCGAGGAGCCGAGGGTGGTGACCGGGTCCGATGACGATTCACCGAAGGCGTGGCCTGGAATTTGCTCCGCTGCCGCTCCTGGAGACGATGATCAGTGCGTACAGCCAGCGCGATGAGGGAGTCCAGGTCCAGCGGCAGGTCCAGAGGAACCAGAAGATCCTGAATGGGATCTGATAATCCTTTGAGGAACACATCGTACAAAGCAGTGGTGTTCCAGCCGCTATCAGCGGCGAGGGTGC
Organism: Centropyge bicolor; assembly: GCA_037975185.1. Taxonomy (NCBI): domain Eukaryota; kingdom Metazoa; phylum Chordata; class Actinopteri; family Pomacanthidae; genus Centropyge; species Centropyge bicolor. The sequence continues at coordinate 10,035 of JBBMOC010001738.1, forward strand.
AAAATCTGAAACTCCTCCACGGATCCGCAGATCATGGCGTGGACAGCAGAGGCAGGTTCGGGTCGAAGCGTGAGGACTTGATCCATCTTGGCGGCCAGGAGATTCATCTGGCTCATGACGGACGCTTTCCAGTCCTCCTCGCATCCGGTGTGTGATCGCAGTTCGCTGTGCAGGGAGATCATCTGCTCCCTCTGCTGGTTGATTCGTGCCTCCTCGGCTCGAATCGCTGCCATCATCTGCTCTGGGTCTGCTGGGTTCATTCTGGCCAGTTTGTACTGACAAGGCCTGAGTCTGATCTGAACCCAAATGCAGCACCACAAGACAAAAGTTTCAAAATAAAAGATCTTTAATGCAAAAAGGCAAAACTCAAA
>JBBMOC010001739.1:0-10401 GCA_037975185.1 Centropyge bicolor
ACACACACACACACACACACACGCACACACACACACACACACACAGTGTCAAGTCTGTCGGTAGAGCTGTGTGTGTTTGCGTGTGTATACTTTGTGTTTAGGCATCGAGTATTTTCTAAGGTTTTTTTATTCTTCATGGAACTTTCAGAAGTTTAGAATCACCTGTTACATCCATGTTTTCCTTCTATCCTTCAATAATGGCAACACATAAATACAAACTCAATGATTAAAACTTCCATTTAGTGTTACATGAGAGGGAAGAGCAGTGTGTTTTGCCCTTTAATTTTGAATTTGTTTTCCAGTCCAGAAAAGCATTAGTGATACGAGATCATTACTGAATCACAATGGTGGTTTAAATGTGCTCTAAACATTTTTCTTAATCTATAGAATGTTCAGCTGATATTTGGTTAGTGAAGTTTTAAATATAAAGCCACATACATGTTAATTTCTGCTCGACAGGCAATAGGCATTATTGTGCACCAAAAGAGGAACCTGTTTTATTCTAATTCCAATTTCTTTCACCTATGACATGACTTTGTTCAACCCAAACTCTAAAAAGCACAGCCTTCTGTAAAACGTCAACAGAGACAGAATGCAATCATTTGCAAACACAATCTTTACCAGCAATGGTTTGCTGAGCCTTGCCAAGCCCTCTGAGTAATATCCTTTACACAATCATGGGAGATAAGATTTTCCTTTATTCAAAATGTGTTTTCCAAAGTGGTTAACCTCGCCCATCCTTACTGTGAACAACTCAGCTTTCTAGGATGCTGTGAACCTAAACTTAAACCTAAACCTAAACTTGAAACTCATGGCTGGCATCAAATTCAGGATAAACACATATTTACAGAAACTGATGAAGTTTATGAGGTAAAACATTAAATACATGCTCTTTGTATTGTTTTCAATTGAATATATCTCAAAAAGGATGAATCAAATTCTGTGTTATTTATGTTTTCCACAGTGTCCCAACTGTTTGGAGTCAGGGTTGTATATTCTTATTGAACTTTTACTCAGATATAGTGTATAGAGATATCATTTTCAGTCTGGTTAAACCACTGTCAAGAATTTTGTATGTACAAGACACAAACATGTACAAGACATATAGCATCTATTTATGTTTAAACCTAAAACCATGAAACACCATTGAAAAATACAAAGAAGCACTCTCAGTTATCTGTCTGGACCAAATCAGGTTTTTGTGGCAGGCGATTCCAAACGTGTTACTTCCACATGAATAGTGTAGGTGTAAAAAGAGAGAGAAAGATATACTCTCATACACTCAGGACTACATATACAGTGAAAGAGACCACTCGTCAAGATACTTTTATTTTGCATTTATTTTGAATGTAATACTATTTTCTTAAAGTAGAACAATTTGAACAATTTGAAGTGAACAGCTGAATCTTTTTTAAATGCACCTACATTTCAGAATATCTTGGTTTGCTATATTTGGTATATTCCCTTTTTGCTTTAATTAGATATGCACTTCAGCTGGCATGGACTCTTCAAACCCTGATGATCCATGTTACCCCAGTATGATCTGACAATGTTTCAAAGAACCTGATGATGTCACAGAGTGCTGGGCTTTCCCAGGCTTCAAGTGCCCCCATGAATGTTCAGTAGGGTGGAGGTCAGGTTATTGTGGAGGAGAATCCCTGACAGTCAGGACTCCTTGGACTTCTGTCAGGTGTTTCAGGGATTTTTATCCTGTGGCAGTGTCAATCCAGAGATGCAGATCAGAGGGTGTAGTGTGTGTGTGAAGAATGGATTGGTTCCTTCTTAGAGTGTAGGATTTTCATGTATCCAACTCCAAAATAGGTAACACAAGGCTAAACTGGAATATTCCTACCACCTGTTTGATACACTGTGGCATCTTTCTCTCTCCTGCCCAAATCCTGATATACACCCTGTTCCTGGACTTTTCCAGTGCCTTCAACACCACCATGCCCCTTGCACCAGAAGAAAAGCTCCACAGGATGCGAGTGGACCCCGGCCTGGTCGCCTGGATCGACAGGCCACAGTACGTCAGGCTGAAGGACATCACTGCCCTCTGCTGATGATGACTTTTACAAGTTGACTTCTGAAATTTCCACATCGTGGGAAACAAAACTTCAGAGCTATCACAGTGCTACTTGATCAAAACAATGATCTGCTGAAAACTCGTGGCACAGCCATGTTTACAACAGGTGAGCACTGGCTAACTTCTGTGATGAGTCGATCCAATCCAGCTGCATTACCTGAATACATGCTTCAATGGAAGCATACAACTCAAGGAAATTTGACCTTTGCCGAAGGGGTTAAATTGGTTATTGCCACAAACTCAGTTAAAACTGACTGCTGAGTTGAGTTTGAGTGGAGGTTACATCCTACACTCACTTCCAAAAAACAGATGTAAATCTTTTCCTGATGAATACAGAGGCAATTGTGTCAGCATTGGGAAGATTTTCAGTACTATTTTAAATTCACAGCCCACACACCTACTGAGACTTAGCACATCTCTTGGGTCTCTTGGGTCTGATATAACTGAGTACAGTAGTCCACAGGAGTCCAGACCTGTCACTGGCATAGCCGCTCACAGGGGACTGTCAGTGACTGTGTTGGACAGGGCCTCATGACACTTAGGACCTTTTTTTTTCTCTTATCATTTTTAACCCAACATACCTCAAAGCACATTTCCTGTCTGTCCAGTGAAAATAAAGGGCACATGCCAGAAAACACTGAGAGAGCAACAGGGGACTAATGGACTAACCTCATACTGGTCACCAGCACACAGTCGAGCAAATCCAGCCAGACCTGAAAGACAGACAGAGACAGACGGAGCCTGTCAGCGACAGAAAGCCCCACTGGGACTGGCTTTTTCTCAAGGGGGGTGGGCTGACATTACCTGCCTTTGTTAGTGACTTTAATGGATACATGGGGAGTTTTTTACTCCCACTGTAAGGAGTACTGTCCATATATTAGTAAAAATCCAATTCTCTTTTCCTGTCTGTGACGTTCATACGTCATTGTGTGAAAGTAACAACAACACATGTTGCCATACACGTATTAACAATTATTGCAGTGAAATCTGGTACACTAGATCATGAGCTCAGCATGGATGGGATGTGATAATTTTGGTGTCGTTTGGACAATCTACTAGTGATATACAACTTACTGTTATATTTGTACTTGGCAAGTCTGCCTCCTCTTTTTTACATTTGTGCATCTGATGTTTAAGAAAAACTGTAGCAAAAACAGTTGGGCTTGGACCCATAAATATACTGTAACTTCATGTTGCAATAAGTGAGGTCTGAGCAATATGATGTTTTAACTAAACTGGACTAACTAATGTGATAGAGATGCCACTTTTTCTGAACTCCAGAACAGAGAAAATAAGTTGTTGATGAACTTGGCCAAGTTCAATAATTATTATTGTAATTGTGTGTTTTCATATGTTATTTTTAATTTTACCTAGTAGCACATCAAAATGTGTTGAAGAGAGACTGAATTAAAGGCATGACAAGAATAATAGAGAATAAGTTCTATTAAAAAATTCTTTAACACAAGCCTCAATCAGTTGTGAAGCGTGTTGCCTTTTAACTCCCCTGAGAAAAGGACAGTGGAAAAAAAGGATGGAAGACTGAAGACAGTCAATGTTTCTGTCTTACCTTTCATCCTGATGTGGAACTTTCCCAACTGGTTCTCCAGCTCACTCTCCAGCACACACATGTTCTACCAAGAGCAGCAAGTGTGAGAAAGTCAGTCATATTTATTTATATAGCAACGTTCAAGAACAGATGTCACACAGTGCTTCAATCAAAGACAAAAGAGCGAATAACAGCAAAAGATATAAAATGCAGATATCAAAGTAAGAACATAAGGAACATAATAATGGCTGCTTTTTAAAGGTGACCACAACGTCCAGTGTCTAATGGGAGAGAGCTACAAACTCAGAAGCACAGTCTCCTTGTGTCTTCAGCCTGGAGTGAGGGACATGGAACAAAGCTCAGGTTCTAACTGCTGATCAGCTGCAGTAGCTCTATGACGGAGGACGGTGCCTGACTATGCAAGGCTCTGAATGTGATCACTGAGATTAATGGGAGGCTGGGGTTAAAAACATCAACATGAGTGTGACATGAGATCTGGTGGAGGTCTGTGTTAAACAGCTGGGATGTTTGTAAGGAAGGTCTTGCTCAAGACAGGAGGAAAGTAACACATTATCACATACAGTAATCATTTCCATCTCAGCAGGGACACAATGAGTCTGAGCTTAGAACTGTTCCTCAGTTGGTAGATAAACCAAACAATGTACTTGTGGGTAAAGACTCAAAGCAGAGACTTTCATTCATACATTTCTACCAATCAAGTCTGAACTGTCGAGCTCTTGTTTTTAAATGATGTCTTAGTTATGCTGTTTTGTATCCTATTACTTTTTAATGTCCTTGCCCTCATTCTCCCACAAGGTTCACTATACAGTGGCCATTTTCCTTCCTAATCCAGCTGTCACTCAGCACGGCTCCGTCCTCATCGTCTCACCTCACTGTACTCTTTGTATCCTTTATTGGCTTCTGTTAAACTCTCCCTGGCTTCCTTGCTGCCTGGAGAGGCAGTGTAAGCCTTCACCATCTTGTTGGCTCCATCCCGGAGTCTCCTCTGCAGGCAGTAGGCTTCATACAGCTCCTCAATCTGGGAAAGAGAGGGAAGAGTTACACAGCAGCTCAATATCTAACACCATTACACTACTGTCATCATCACTTAGCCTTGACTCTGTAATGCTGCCTGTCTGCATTTCCCTGTTGTTCATTAACCTTTTATCACTTCAAAGTTGTTATGGCAAATGTGTTACCACACAGTGGTCTATTGAAACATCCAGCAAACACAGAGTACCACTGTATTACAGTCCAATATTCTGTCTCTTTTTAGTTGCTGAATACTTCCCTATGTCCAGCAGTTAGTCTCTAACTTTGTCTCCTGCTCAGTGTTGGACAGGTAGTGTTGAGTGCTGAGGACTGATGAGAAGAGATTGTGCTGGCTGTAAAACTACAACACTGTGCTGCCAGAGGCTGAAAGGTTCCACAGAACTTCATCACTACAAGTGCAGCCTTGCACATTATAGAGAGTCCAATGCTAATATCCAAATATCTGTGCGTTAGGAATTTGCACACACAAAATCAAAGTACAGCTCACTAATTTGCAATTTTATATGAAATGGTGAATGCGATTCAATGCACTATAAGGGAAAGCTGTCGGCTTACAATTTCAGTTCATGCATCTGCTTTTGAAGTAATTCTGTTGAAAATGTGTATAGACACTAAGATTACAATGATGAGGTCATGGACAGCATTAGCGTGCACTGTGGCTAGTGCCACATCTGTTTGATCCATAACCAGCAGCTCCATGTGGGTCAGTCAGCCCGTCCAAGCCCTCCTCAACAACAGTCATACAAGGAGATGGGTGGTGCACTGACCATGAGAGGGGGTGCTACTGCTGCCTGAAAGCATGCTACATACACACACAGACATTTATCATGTCATTTACTTAGATGTATCATCATAGCTTTCCCGTTAATCCCTCCATACTGTGTACTCATTTGTATCTGGACACATTTATGTCATTGCCATCTATCAGTGTACGACCTTTGCCAAGTTGCTGCTATTGTTACATCAGCAGACCAGTAAACCTATGTGGCTATTAACTGACTGTTCGCCAGAAAATTAAATATAACACACAAAATCAACAACACAAACTGTGTCCGCGGGGCTGGACATACTGTGGACATCAGAACATATTAAGAGACAGAGAGATCTGTCTTTTTACCAAATAGTGAAAATAAAACAGGAGGTCCTGTTTCCACCACATGAAAGTTTACTGCTGTGACAAACAGAGTCTTAGTTTGACAATCCTATGGATCCTGTAGACTAACTCAGACATGTCCACAATACAATGACTGATATCTTCTAACTCATCTACATTGTATGAGTGGGCCTGCAGCTGTGCTGAAAAACCTCACTCTTCAGCATCCACGTGACTGAAACACTCACACTGTTACTGGTGTCTGGACTTCAGTAAATCCTGGTTATTGAGTCATTATTTATTGTTCTCAGTAGCATCAAAGCCCACCTCCACATCCTGTCTGTAAGCACCATCATGTAAACTGACTGACAAACACAGTGAGTGTCAGACCTCTACTATAGCTGACACACACAGTATGGTTAACTGCTCCTTTGTTTCAGATGTAGAACTTATGGAGAAGATCCTCACTAGCAGCAGCTTTTTAAATATGACAGCTAAGTTGTATCAACAATCTGTCCTACAGCACAATGAGCTCTTCTCCAAAACTATTGTACTTTCAACATCTTTGTCTACACAAGACAGGATAAGATATTCAAATCACACAACAACATAAAAAGTCATGTGCAGACAAAAACTTCATCTAAACATAAGCAAACAGTCCAACAGAGTTAAATCTTGAACATATTCCTGTGACATTTCCAAAATATTTCAGACAGACTTTATTTTCTTTAACATTCACTGCTGTGTTGTTGAACAAGCATCACTGTGGTCTTACCTTGCTGAGGTGAAACTCCAGTCTCCTTATGTACCTCTCAGTCACCTTCACTTGCTGTCAGAGAGATCAGGGAATCACATTCAGTCCCACTAGTGAACACAGACTCAGCACAACAAATAAAGGATGGTGCCTACAAAACACACTGAGTATCCTCAATGCAGTGGAATGAGTCACATCCATGCCCGTCCAGACTCATAAAACATATGTAGTGAGGACTTTGAAAGAATTTCATAAATGGTATTAAGTATATTTTTTGGCAAAATGGAACTTATCACTATATTGACAGTTGTGATTCAAGTGAATAATTTCCAATGAGAAACTAGACGACTACTCTTACAGACACGTACAGAGGGCTGACACAGTATAGAAGGCCTGTCACATGGTGTAATGGCAATCATTTGATTCTCATTAACAGCAAAACCAATGATCTTGTGGTCGACTACAGTGCGTCAAATATGGATGCTTCAGAAGTTCTATACAATCAGCACAGTTTCAAGATGAGCAGCCAAGTTTAGAGTCACCAACTCAGCATCCACAATCTGCAGCTCTGTTCCTGTTCCTTCACTGAATAATGGCCACAACAATGTTTTTAAAGAATACTATGATGTCACAGAGAAGCTGACCTATTGGATATAAAATGTGAAATTTTGTTATATTTTTAGAATATGAATTCTTGAGTTGGCTAAAAATGAATTATGGGAGGTTGTAGTGAGTAGCTGTTTGTGCCAAATGTGAAGTCATTTCCTCAATTCATTCTTCAGATATCATGGAATGAGATGTTCACTGGTGGATGGACAGATGAACGCACAGACAATGGAAAACCCAAAAAACATTTGCATTGATGGCACAGAAGCATAAAACAGAAGCTAACATATTGAAGTGATTAGTGTAGTGTAAGAGAGAGAGGAGGAGCAGAGCAGAGATGACTGATGTCACACTGGTGGAATCAGTGCTTCAGAAACACACACTACACTGAGTTGGTGGAGACACCAGATAAAGATGGAGGACGTCATCCATTTAAAACAAGAGGCTTCTTACTATCATATAATCATGCCCTAAAGAAACAGGCTGAATTACAACCCCAGTTCCAAAACAGTTGGCACACTGTGTGAAATGTTCATAAAAACGTGCAAAGATAATATAACACATGTTGAAATGTTTTATAAAAAAAATACGCTCATTTACATTTGATGCCAGCAATGCATTTCAAAGAAGTTGGGACAGGACCAACAAAACAGTAAAAACAGCTCCCAACTGATGAGGTTCATTTGCAACAGGTTGGGCTCCAGCTCTCAGAAGCAAAGATGGAGAGAGGTTCACTGCTCTGTGAGAGAATGTGAGAGCAAATAGTTCAACAAATCAGAATAATCTTCCTCAGTGTGAAACTGCAAAGAATTACAAAACATCATTCAAAGATTCAGAGAATCAGGAGAAATCTCAAGAAGAGTGGTAGAAGAGTCCCGGTGTTAAACTGGCCCGTCTGCAGCCCCCACTTATCACCCCATCTGGCACATCATCAAGTGAAAACAGGAAACAGGAGACCCAGAAGTGCTGAGCTGAGAATGGGACGATTCATGTTCAGACTTCAGAAACTGGTCTCCTCACTTCCTCAGTATTCATAGAGTATTGTTAAAAGAAGAGGTGACTCAACAGACTGGTAAACATGCTCCTGTCCCAGCTCTTTTGAAACTTACAACATTTGTCAGTTTAAACATTTGATATGTTATCTTTTTACTATTTTCAATTAAATATAGGATTTAAATGATTTGCAAACTATCAAATTCTATTTTTATGCACATTTCACACAGTGGCCCAAACTTTTTCAGCTTGGAGTTGTAGAAACAATATAAACCAAATTCTCTCTGGAGTTCTTAACTGTGTTTAATTCGTATTAACCTGCATTTTTAGGTTGACAGTAGCAGCTGACCATGACATCACTGGGAACTCCCTGCGCTGTCATGGATGGCCTCCTCCTGTTTCCTCTGCTTCTACTGAATTCATTGTACCAATAAACGGCTCTCTGCCTCATTTCCACCTTGGCTTGGTGTTGCATCATTAATCCCTAGACTTGCCATCATGGGGTGGTAACAACAGTAGCTCACCTTGTCCAGTTCGTACAGGAAACCCTGGAGAGGCAGAAAAGATCAGGCTCAGCATCTGTCACAGTTTCATTCAGTGGCATCACAATGTCATGAACAGGCCTCATGTTAAGACATGTTTGTTTTAGTCAAACAGAAGTTATCAGAAGGCTCAACAGGACACACTACCTGCTCATTATTAACTGTGATCATGTTTTTAACCTGCTGTGTGACCTCTGTCTGCAGGTGCATTCAGGGATGCACTGACAAAGAAAAACATGTCAAATTAAAAAAAAAAATGCATAGGAACAGGGTCAGGGTTCAAAGGGTGGAAGTAACTGTTGTTCCTTTTTCCTTGGGGGGCTAAGCCAAACAATGTGAGAACATACCAGTCTGGAGTTCCTTTTGGATTCTTTCATCTGTCTGCTGAGGCTGTCCAAGTCCATCTGATGAACCTGCAGGTAAGATCTAAAAGAAGACACATACACTCACACACATTTCTATGACTATCCCCTGGGGGACATTCCACTGACATAATGCAACCCCTGGTCCCTCACTCTAACCGTAATGATCACAGCTGAATGCCTAACCCTAACCTCATTCTAACCTTAATCCTCACATAAAGTCTGAACCCTTGGGCAACACTTTATTTGACGCCTATCTCTATAACACATTATAAATGTATTTATAATGTGTTATAATGACATTATAGCACTGTATAACTATAGTTATAAACACTCATAAATGATCATAATGCTTTATAGCAATAATCATAACACACTATAAAGCATTTTATCATCACTTATAAGGTCAGGTATTATAATACATTATAACTGTTGGCAACTCACTGACAATTCCCACATAGATAATGCATTATACATATATTTATGATATGCTTATAAACGTGTATAACTATCATTATAAACACTCATAAATCATCATAAGGTCAAGTATTATAATACTTGATGATTGCTGGTCCCTTGCTAACTGATTTACTTGACCTTATAAGCCATTATAAAATGCTCTATAATGTGTTATGCTCATTGTTATAAAGCCTTATGATGATTTATGAGTGTTTATAACTATAGTTATACAGTGCTATAATGTCATTATAACGCATTATAAATACATTTATGATGCGTTACAGAGATAGGCGCCAAATAAAGTGTTACCAAAATATCTTCGCCCTCTGCACGACCTGGGTGGGTCCAAATGAACTGGAGCAGGGTGGATGGCACCGCCCAGCTCGCCATGTTCTGTGTGTTTCTGCCCTTAAGAGTTGATCTTGAAACAATAGTTTGACATTTCAGAAAATAAGATAAACCACAAACAGGTGAGGTTTGAGGGTATTGGTGGAAATGGATTTTCTTACCAAAGGACAGGACCAGGCCAGTTTTTATGCTCAGCCTATTTTCTGACAAACCAATGTAAACCAATGGCCTGTTAGTTATGGACAGAACAGTTTGCTTTGATGAGGTGGGCAGAAAAACATTGAAAACCTAGAGATGATTTCATTTGTTTTACTTTTCAGTTTTCCGGGAACTTTAATTGCTCGTTTCATGTGAAATGTTAACAATTGGTTCAATTTTTTATTGACTTTTCCAGTGTGGTTTACTTGAATTTTATACAATACAATAGCAGTACTATGTCAGAGCACAGAACATAGGACTTCAGAGGTGAAATAACAGTCACTGAGGAGGAGTCACTGGAGCATCTGGAAACACAGCTCCTCCAAATGAAGGCTTGAAAGTTGCTATTTGTATGTATGAGCAC
>JBBMOC010001740.1:0-10395 GCA_037975185.1 Centropyge bicolor
TATGGGTGACGTCACGGACACTACGTCCATATTTTATACAGTCTATGGTTTTTACCCGTTTTTAGCTTTTTTTCAATGTTTTTTTTGTGTCTATTTTATTTTATTTTTTTTATTTATTTATTTTATTGTTGTCTGTCTGTAAAGAACAAAAACATCTAAGTGCCTTCACTGCATTCTTATTACCAAATTCTTATTTTCTAGTCTTTTCATACAGACAATTACACCTGGAAACAGGCTTCCACAACTGCTTGGATTCAGGACGTCCCAGTCAAGTTTTTCGTCCCTGGTCCAGATCCGAGTCCTTGTGCTGCAGAGAGAACATGAACCGAGTCTCATCCCGGCCTAATCGAGTTACTCACAGTGTCAACATTAATTAGCGACAGCTGATACGACCTGCTGCTGCAACGCGAGCCGGCTGAGGTGGATCAGAATTTGATCAGCTTCAATTCAGCTGACATTTAAAACATCCTTGAATCGGCCTCGTTACCATCCCAATGATCGGCTCAGGACGTTCGGATTTGCTTTGGATTGATTGATCATTAGTCCTGAATGAGCTGCCCCTCATTCTATGCTGTGCTTTTATATGCTCTTCTTCCTTCTATCAAATCTGCACATCATGAATTTTTAAAAGCCTCAGCACAAAAATTTTATTCTCCAGCTTCCAGATACTTTTCCCTGTCTGTGTCTGGAAACGTCCGTCGACGCCGGCGGCACCATGTTGATTATCCTTTGTATATTTAGAGAGATTTTCTGCGTGGACTGACTGTAAACAGCACTTTGATCAACTCGAGCTGTTATAAAAGCATCAGGCCCGAAGATACAGACATCGGCTCGTCTGGTCTGATCTTGTTTGCCACTGTTGAGCAGACAGCTGCCGTATCTTCTCCTGCGTATCTGCCTCTCTTCCACTCCCGACCCTGGAACGCTCATTATAAGCCCTTGCTGTTTGTTATGCATGGATGAACGCAGCCACTGCGGCAGCCTCCGGGAACTTCACCTATTAACACTTCCTTTGTCAGTCACAACTCGCACTTCGTCTTTGCTTTGCACTAACAACAGTGTCAGTGTCAGCCCATTTGCATGAAAGGAAGATGGAGCTTCACGATATGTTTAATGGATTAATGAGGTAAAGTTGGAAGTTGGTGCACCAACTCTTCCTGTGTAGCATTAAATGAAGCTGTAGCGCAAGTTCAGCCAGGAAGACATTAAGGCTTCCATTCACAAGCTGTTCCTCATGTTTCCTATTGCGCATGCTCAGGCTCATTTCCCGCTGTTAGTGCTTGGGGCGGTCACCTGTAATCAGCTGTCAATCCAGCTGTTTGCTTCCACCCAATAGCACGGTGCCACACCCTCATTGTTAACCTATCATCTTCGTGCCCTCCCCATCACCGCCTCGCCTTGGAAGTATCGTCATCTTCTCCCTCTCCCTCTCTCTCTCCAACCCAACCAGTCGCGGCAGATGGCTGCCCATCACTGAGCCTGGTTCTGTCCGAGGTTTCTGCCTGTTAAAAGGAAGTTTTTCCTCGCCACCTTCGCCAAGTGCTTGCTCATGATGGGAAATGTTGGGTCTCTGTCAGTAATTCTTAAAGAGTATGGTCTGTATGTAAAGTGCCTTGAGATGACTTTTGTTGTGATTTGGCGCTATTCAAATAAGATCGAAGTGAATCGAAATCGAATCACCCATCCAGCTTCTCAGCCTCCAATTACCACCACCACCACCAGTGCCAGGACTCTGGGGGGGATTTATCCTGCGTTGGCTCGCATAGAGAATCTTCAATCAAGTCGTCTCCCCCCAGAGTCCAAAACGCCAAAGACTCTCTGTCAAGTTCTGTTATCAATATCACCATCAATGTCTTTTGTTGTAATAAATTATCTTAATTCACATACTCGTCTCTCCTGGTTGAATTTACATTTAAGGTATTTTGTTTATGTTCTACAAAACAAAAAGGTGAGATGATAGTTTGGTTATTTTGTGTTTTCTTGAACTGAACACAGGCAAGCTGAGCTGTACTTCAGCATCTGGTGTATAGAAGCCTGTCTCTGACACGAGGCAACTTCACCACCCGTCCATCAATCATTCAAGTGCTACACACATGCAATCCTGTGCAGATGCGTGCAGAGCTCACACACACACACACACACACACACACACACACACACACACACATACACACACACACACACACACACACACACACACAAATGCGCTTGCTAATCAGTTTCACTTAATCCACCACGCACACACTCTTTGCAAACCCATTCAGAGCTGATCTGAACAATGACATGTACAGATTGACTGATAAGCACGCAAACTAACACACAGGTACGTGGACGCACTTTGAGGAAACACACAAAGCAAACATCCACAAAAAGAATCAATCACTGGCATCACAGCATCATGTCTGCAGGAACAAACTGTCCTGGGGGCCGTCTCTCTCCCTGACATTTTCCGAGACGTTAAAAGCCGCTGAATCTTGACAGGAAGTGAGACCAGATGACAGAATTGTTCTGAACCTGGCAGGTCAGACATTGAAGGGGAAACACACACCAACAGAGGGGACATGTAAACGCTGCATTTGCATTTTGAGAGTCGCCCTATTTGTCCATTTGTCTGCTACATAGATCTGTTCTTGCAGCACAATTGATTAGAATCATTACTAATATTCACTAGATAAAACTCCATGGTGACATCACACAGACCTCAGAGAGCACATAAACATCACCCAGCAGTACAACAAGCTAAAGTCCTGGCAGAAGATAATAAAAGTGAATGGTACCTATTGTGCGTGGCATCATGCCTTGCCGTGGCATCAAGTTGTCATCCAGGCCCTCCAGGCCACCGTACAGGGAGTGGGAGATCCGGCGCTCGTGGTCGTCCAGAGAGGTGTTCATGGCCTGAGGTCCCAGCGGGCTCCCCGGGGCGTCCTGAAAGAGCAGGGAGGCCATATTGTTATATTCACTCAGTCTTTGTTCTCCTGTGCTGTTTATTCTCTCTGGTTAGGATGAATCTCTGCAGACGTTGACTTTCGTTATATCTGTTGAACCACTTTGAGGAGTTTCAACTGGAAAAAGAAAACAGACCCGTGTGCTTGAGTAGAGAGTCATTCATGACACACGAGCACGAGGCTCACACCAAATAACAGTCAGAGAAGGGACCCTGCCATTCCAACATTTGCTTAACAGTAATGGATGGACACGGGGGCAGCTATCCATGCTAATGCTAGAAGCGTGATAACCAGGATAAATGAGCATGGATTTCCAATAGGCTGTTAGCGGGCTGGTGTTGCCCCTGCAGGGGATGGTTAGCTTTCTCGCATCTGGACATTTCCCTCAGGACCCACAATGGCACTCTCTTGTTTGCTGGACAAATAGACCATTTGCCGGCCATGTCGCCCATAAACACACACCCACGGCCTTTTGATGCTGCGTGTGTGTGTGTGTGTGCGCACGTCTTCGCCCTCATTGTTTGTCCATTGGATAGTTGACTATATCGATTGGCGATGGTGTCTGCATCTGTCGCTGAAGGTGATGAGAGGCCTCGCCACGAAGATAACCGGCGTCGCAGCGTCACATAACGAGCGATGACACTATCACACTCGAGTTAATACCGGAGCTAAATCACCGATCAATGACCACAACTAGCTGGGCTGGGCTTCGATTTTTGGCACAAGGCCTTTTCCCAATGATGCTTTAAGCTCACTAAAAGGGTCGAGGTGCTGCAATAACCAGCGACACACAGACTGTGATGTAAACAAACAAGTCTACAGGAGAACACACGAGCTGCTGGTTTCATCTCCAGACTGGAAATGTTGTCACTTCCTGTACGTCCACAATTATGTCTTCCTCACTGGTAGAAGATCTATAACTTAAGTATATCAATATATAGCAATATATATATATATATAGAGCAATATCACAATTTATCAAAAGCACTGTTTTTGGTGATGATGCTGCATTTATATGGAAGCAGAATTTAAATATCAAAACCTGCCATAAAGCCAATTTTAATTTCACATACTGTTGGGTACGTTAACCTAAAACAACATGAGATAACTTAGACACCGATGTCAACATCTGATCTGAAAATCTGGTACTGAACAAAATAAAAATTCATATTTCAGAAGATTTCATCATCAATGACAGATGAAAAAAAACAAATCCTTATTTTCACTTAATTACTGGACAAATTAAAAGGTTCAAATCACAGAACCAATGGAGACGGGGAAACAACAAATCTTCCATTCGGACTAATCTCTCAGGTGCCATATGGCGACCGTGGGCACGCGCCTGCTCTTGACTTTAAATGAGAAAGGTAATGAACTGGCCGGCTGAGGGGCCAAGGTGAAACGTTTCAGTAAAAGCCGAGGGGATTCGCCACACTGAGGCAGGCATCGACAACTCGCACCGCAGCTCGTTGCATATTCAGGCTGATAATTGATCCCCGGGAAGGTCTCGATCCCACCGGGCGCCGGCGGTGATGAGGAAGTCAGCTGCTCCGGGTTGGACGCGGGGAGGGAGGGAGGAGCGGGAGCAGCCGGGCTCGTGATTTATGCGACGGCAAACATTTGAGATTGATTCGAGATTAGCTGTCAAGGGATGGAAACACGGGGAAGAAAGTAAATACAGGATTATTTGATTCCATATGTCAGCACGGGTTTGACAATACAACACGTCAGAATGAGGCCGATGGTGATTAGCTATGATTTGATTTTAACCTAATATTTGATGGGCAGCTGGTTGTGAGGTGTTCATCTCCGCAGGGACGTTCTGAATCAGCTCGGAGCCGTCTCTCTGACTATGAGTGGATTAAATTGTTGTTTTCCTGCTCTCTGAGTGGCTTGGACACTATTTCTTATAAATAGCCAGACCCTTGGACAGCCTCAGGCCTCGCCTCCGGCTCCGCATGTGAAGCAGAGATTGACGAGACTCCCAGCGCTCGGATTTTATTCATCCAGCTTGCTGTCTGTGAAGTCTCACTGCCTGGACATGGCCACACTAGACACACACACACACACACACACACACACACACACACACACACACACACATAGAAAGATCCTTGAAAATAAATGCATACATGCATAAGAGGGATGTACAAAAGCACAAACTACACACTCACAACACAAATACACACAGACACAAAAACGAGTGTACACACACACACACNGCTGTGTGGTAGATAAAAGGCAGCCATATCTCCGACTTAACAATAACCTTTATCTAATCAGACTAACAGTCTCTCTGGCAGAGTGTATCCTGTTTCTAGCCATGATCTAATCTCGAACAGAGAAGTGTGCTTTTGAGTGCATTATTACGTTCTGTCAACACAAGCTTGTTTGTATGGAAAACAATCACGTTGAAAGACGATTGAAATTGACTGTGGCTCTGCTCCACAGACAGCCACAGAAAACAGGGCACTTTGTGTTAATAGACTTTTATCACAGGTGAAGTTTTTCCTAGTAGTTGCTTAAGAAGAGAAAAGTTCACTTCATTTTTGCTGCCAAAGGCAAACGGAGGGATTTTAAACTGGTGATGTAAAAAACTCAGTTTGACGCCTTCTATGTTCGTTTCTCAGTAGAAAAGATGCCACCTATTAAAACCTTTCTTTTATACTTCCACTTGAGTTACAGCAGTCGGTATGGTACCTTGCAGGCCGCCCCTCCGTTAATGATGGATTTGACGAAGATGCCCAGGTCGGCGTGGTTCTCCTTGGAGCGATTGCCTTTGACGCTGACGCCCAACCCGGCTGATCCGGAGTCACTGAGGGGGATCTCAAAGGTCTGGAACTCTCTGGTCCCGTCCGGAGTCAGGACCAAGTCGTCCTCCTCTGTCTTCTGCGAGAGAGGTAGCAACGATAGATTTAGATCCTCGACTTTCATAATGAACATAAAACATAATTAAAGCCACAAGCGGCGATGATCGGGCCCTCGCGGCCACGCCCCCTTTTCACCTACGCAAATTCTTTCAATAACTTTTCATCCTCAACTCGTTTCCTACACACCCTCTGAATTTGGAGCCGATCCGATTTAAACCCTGGGACGAGTTCGTTCAAATGCGAGCCCGAAAATCGCAAAAATCGGAATTTCAACGTTAATTTGCGAACTTCCTGTTCGGAATTCCGAATTACAATTTACATATCGGGGACTAGGCCCGGGGCTTATGCCCATAAAATTTCATGGACATCGGAGATTGTGAAAATTTCGCGGTTTTTGGGCGTGGTTTGTGGCCATGCCCATTTATCTACGCAAATTCTAACTCTAATAACTTTTAATCGTCAATGTGTCTCGTACGCACCCTCCAAATTTGGAGCCGATCCCATTAAAACCCTAGGACGAGTTCGTTCAAATGCGTAGCGTGCAAATCGCTAAAACGCGTTAATTTGCGAACTTCCTGTTCAGAATTCACGTTAGTCGCAAGAGACTTTTTCGTAGGCCTTGTAATGCTTGTTGTTCACGCCAATTTTCGGGCCCGTAGCTCAAACTAGCGGCGGGGGCTGCAGTTTGAGGCCCCTAGGGGCCGCTATGGTGCACGTATTTTTGCGCAGACCCTGGATTCATAAATTTTTCACTGGGACTGCCGATTTTGGCTAGGCGCGTTCGCGTTTATCTCAAGCGGAATGCCCGAAATTTGGGTTTAAAGTGGGGCGAGAAAAATAATTCTCCTAAGGGTTACAAGAGGGTCCTACGCACTTTAGTGTGCTCGGGCCCTAATTAGTAACCCAACCAGCAACAGAACAACGGCACAATCCACAAAGATATATCTCACATTTAAATGCTCATATACCATAATGCATATTTAATAATAGAAAGCAAAAGCCTTCATGCATTTATTCCAGCCTACAGCAATAACACAAAGGCGTCGAAGCCTCGCCATTCTCTCGCTATGTTCCTGTGGGTGAGCCAAAGGGCCAAAGTTAAAAGGACATTCATTTGGCCACTCGAGGTTTGATGAAAAGTGCTTGCATATAAATTGCAGCCGGGCAGATAGCAGCGAGGTAAATCAGAGTGCAAGCTCATTAGCTCCATCAGATTTATTAGTGTTGAACAGAGCAGCGCTGCTAAGTGTTAAATCAGGTACTTAGCAGATGCAGGCAGGGACTTATCTTCTATAATCAAGACACAACACCCTGGTTCGTCAATACTACAGCTTGTAGGCGGTTCTTTAAAAGTTGCAGGAAATAATCAGGCTCAAATTAGAGAAGGATGTCATCAGAATCAGGAAGTGATGTGCTGTCGGCTTCAGCTCTCAGAGGTCGGGAGAATCAGTCAGGTTGATGAAGATTGAGATTGCAGAGATCAAAAGTAAAGCATTAATATGTGAAGCTGCTAATCTACATATGAAACAGATGCAGCCTGTGTTGTTCAGGTCTGAAGCGTAGCCTCGAGCTAGCTTTCGTCAAAACTTCTAAATTCTCGCAGCTACACTCAGGAAGCATTTCGAGTATCGTTGAGATTGAAACCATCTCCCTCAGTCCGAAACACTGACCCATTTAAGATCAACCAATCAGAGTGAAGGCATTAATACTGGAGTGATTTGTGCCGGGGTGAAACAGAAAGAAGCGACCATAAGAACATCCTCGACCAACTTAACGCTTCTATGTGTGTCATGTAAAATAAAAGAAGAAATCAAGACATGAATATAAACTTCTTGCTCCATAAAAACTGCATGTCTGTATTTGCTGTTTACACGATAACGAGATTAATGTCACTCATATCTGGTGTCGAAGCTGAAAACAATTAATACCACCATCTATTATTTTGAAATAACTGCAGCACAGAGAAGTAAAGTTTTAATCTCTGTATCACATCTCATTCATTTTTTCTTATCATGCAGCCGTAATGAATTAATGACCGTATAGATTTTCAAGGAAAACAGCTGTCATTGTTCACCATTTCTCAACTGTTTTCTGTTATGTGCAATATTTTCTGTATATTTATTCTAGATATCTATATTCACTTTTACAGTCAACACAACTACTTAGTGCAATAATTCAACTTGCTGCTACTTGCTCTGTGCAATAACCTGTATATAACTCTTGTTCATTACATATGTCTATACATAGCTCATAGCACCGTATTTATATATAGTATATATTTATATCTCTCTCTTTTTTTTTTTTTTTTTTTTACATATTTTTATACTCCACCGACTGACACTATTGTTGCTGACCCTTTGTTGGAAGCCATTGCATCGGAATTTCGTTACCCAACTTGCACTGCTGTGTATATTGTGTAATGACAATAAAGAAAGTCTAAGTCTAAGTCTATATATAGTGTAATGCTTAAGTGAAACACAAGCTCTAAATGTGAACAAACGTACGGACTGCAGATGGATAAAAAAATGCAGAAGAGGTCATTTACCCAACAAAACTCTCTTCTTATAAAGTCTGACTGTCACAGTTAATCATAATCCCAAACTTGTTTCACTCCTCAACAAAGTGAAAACAAATTCAAATCCTTCTCTTTACAGAAGTAGAAATGTCTTCACTCCAAATGTATAAAACTCAGAGGTTTGTAATAGGATTCAGACAGACGCATGCAGACTCCCTAAAGAACAGATCCGACGCGCCATGCACCTGTATCGTGATGCCGAGTGCGTCAAACAGGCGGTAAACTTCCCAGCAACCCTGCATGAGCGCGGCAGCCTAATTGACATGCTGAGTGCTCGCTCGCTCTCTCTCTCTCTCTCTCTCCTCCACAACAGGTGCTTCTCTCAGTCTGTCTCCACATTCACTCTCCCTCTCTCTCTCCTCCAGCTCAACAATAAAAAGCTATTCTCTCTTGCTTGTTATTTGACAGCTGTCCTCTGAATAGATGGGTGCGTGCACGCTCACGCCTGGCAATTATTGTGCACGCCTAATGAATTCAATCATCGGGCTCGGTGTCAGCATGTCATTAGCTCCCTTTGTTTGCAGGGAGAGAGATGGAATTGCTCTGGGTGGAGCAGAGGGGGGGAGAGAGAGAGAGAGGGATGGAGGGAGAGGAGGAGTGAGGAAGGGGTTGGGGGGGGCAGGAGGAGGAGAAGGGTAAAAACGAGGATGTATGGAGGAGGAGGGAAGGGGGGGGGGCAGGCGGAAGGAAGGAGGGAGATAAAGGAAGAGCAGGAGCGTCGTCAGAGAGCGTTTCAGGAAGACAAGTGAATTCTACCTGGAATCACTCTGAGATCAAATTAAAAAAAACCAAAGCAGGACACAAACAGCAACATTAATTATCTTGGAAGCACAAGTCAAATCAATTTTGCCTGAAACCGAATTCAAGATTAATTAAAAAAAAGTGAGAAAACGACGACATAATCCTCTTAAAGTGCAGATGATCAGAGTAAGAAAATTAATTGTTACAACTCCAAAATAAAACTCAGAATAAAAATCAGTGTCGTTGCAAGATTAAAACAACACATCTATTAATTAAGACATTTATTAATTGATATAAGAAAGATGAATAATGTTAACAGAGCTACAGGATTCATCTCATTTACATCTAAACAATGATTGGAAAGAGCGTAATTTTCAAATCCCATGTGGCACAAATTAAATCATTAACAGCTGACAGGTTTGAACAGTGCAACCAAAAACACTGTATATGCGTATTTTAGCTGTTAATAAACCAACAGGTGGTCGGTCGAGCTGGTTCAATCATGCAACATTCAGACTGGCTAGCTCCAGAAGAGTGGTCAAAATCTTCAGGTTCAACTTTGATCATATGACGATTAGTGTCTTAAAACCTGAAGCAGCTCATTTTATCAGCTGACATCATTTAAGCTCAGGCAGCTAAAGTGTAGATCTGACAACTGTATTAATGATGATATTCAACTGTTCAGGCTTGAGGTTTTTGTTGTTTTATTATTGTTATTATATTATTATTATTTATTATTATTATTGTTTTATTACCTCATGAGGTTGAAGGTAAATAGCTGTAGCATCAACGCTGTATGTGAGCAAAATGTCTTTTCTCCAAAAAAAAAAAAAGTCAGGAGGACGGCAACTAGAATAAAAAAATTACCTTGTCAACATGAACAGATTTATTTTTAGAGAAAAATCACAATTGCAATTTTGCTCAGAAAAAACTAAATGAGATATTTTTCTCAAATTGTTCAGCTCCATCTTTAAATAGCCGATTCGAGATATTTTCAGAGATTTTAGAGAATTTGATTGATGATATGAAGACAGAAGAGACGAGTAAAAGAGCGGGTAAAAATAAATAAAAGCAGCGGCAGAGGAGGGAGGAAAGAAAGCTGGAAGTGAAAGGAGCTGAGCGAAGGTGAGGGGAGGGAGAGGAGAGGAGAGGAGAGGAGAGGAGAGGAGAGGAGAGGACGGAGACAAATAGAGCGAGGGTGAAAAGGCGAGGCGCTGAATAGAGCAGGGTGAATAGAATGAGAGAGTGCGAGCATGACAATGAC
>JBBMOC010001741.1:0-10393 GCA_037975185.1 Centropyge bicolor
GTTGCTAGCCGGCTAACCCCACGATGATCTCTTTCCCAAACTCAGTGGTTAGAATTAGCCGGGGTGACGCCCTTTAGACCGTCAGTGGCTAGTTGTCAATCAAAGTGGCGCCACTTAGATTGACAGCTATGAATTGTGCATAATGATGTATGCTGTATATTTTAAACCAACGCCTTATAAAAAAATTCGCCCCCCCCAGAGTTGTCATGGAGTAGAAAAACAGCTTATGAGACTAGAGCCATGTTTTGAACCAGGCTGTAAATATGTTTTTTTCTGTCGTAAAATCTGACATTTTAACATGGGGCTCAAATGTAATTGACTCCCTTCTGCAGCCCGCTCTAGCGGTTATTCGAGGAACTGCAGCTTTTTTGCACTTCCGCATTGGCTTCATTTTTCAGCGCCGGAGGTTGCCGCTTGGTTGTTCCATACGTTGTCTTAGTTTGGATATGAGCCAGTGACAGGCAGTAGTGTCATTCTCACCTTGCATATGGCACCTTAATGTGTAACTGCTGTGAACACTCATCCACCCATTTATTCTGTATGGTCTGTTCAGTGTTGTATCTAATATGCGCTGTTTGATGGCTGAGCATTGTTCCGTATCCATGTAAACAGCAGAGCTATCCCCTTACATTCCTTCATGCTGCGCTGAAAGCAATTTTCCCCCGTCACATTGAAGCCCAGATTGTGTTCCACTCTGTTCCTCGAGCAGACGTATTTTGCCTTTGTTGGCGTGACAAGATGATGTGCAGAAGTAAAATCAATTGTCTGTCTATTCAGCAGCTCGCTCTTCATCTGAGGATGTTTATTTTTATTCGCGATGAGTTCAGACCGAAAGCAGAATTAGGCTGTGTGTATTGTGTGTGTTAGAGCTGTTTTCACTGTTGACAAAATATTCAAATTTAGCAATCCTACATCGACATCTGGAGCATTTTTAAAAGTGTCATTTTCATTGAGTTTTAAAGCAAAATGATGGTTGTATTCCCAGTGTAATAATTATATTCTCATCCTTTCTTTTATCCTCTAATCTAACCCTCTGACCTCATGTCTGATACACTGTTATTAAGCTCCAACCTAATTAGAAAAGAACCTATTACATTTTATTTCCCTCAGTGAGAAGAGTCATAATACATGAAATTATGGTGTTGAAGATGAAAAAAAAGATGTTTCGCAAAACAACCAGATAACTAAACACACTTTAAAAAATGAGTCTGTTTTATTTTTTTGGTGTCATTTTTCTTCAAGACCGAAACCAACATTTATGTGTGTTACACATTTTGTCCACCGCCACAGATCTGGGGATGAAAGTGAATGCATTTCCATGAAAATTTGCTCGCTCCCCTGAGGATGAATCCCACTGACTTGATGACCCCGTGACCTTTCCTTTTCCTCCTCTATGACTTACAGTTTTGAGTGAAATATCTCAACAACTATTGGACTGATAAACAACTGTTTTGCCCTGATGATGACTTGTTCATCCTCTGACCAATCATCATCATCACCTCTATCTATGTGTGTATTTCCCACTTCCTGCCACCTGTGAACCATCAGAGGTGCTGACTCAGATGCAGTTAGTCCTAAGACGACGCCTTCGTTGATGGCAGCCGTCACTTCCATCCCTCACTCCGTTGTTTTCTCTCAGCCATCATGTTCCTATCTCTGCCAGCCCGTCATGTTGTGTCAAGGTGAATTGATCATAACCGACGCTGAGCGGCACAATTATTTTCCCATTTTGCTGCGGTTATTGATCTTCTCCTCTGTACAGCAAAGCCGAGTCAAAATGGATTAGCCATCAGATTAAGTCCAAAAAGTCTGGGAGGGTCGTTCAAATAGATGAAGGGTACGCGCCTCTCCTTCCTTTATTCGATCTGTCTTCAGCCCCTGAGAGCGGACAGCCTGAAATAATTTCATACAGCGCTCTGGTGACTCTGGATACATTATGGTGTCCATCACAGTCTAATTACCAGCAGTCGTTTGCTGTCAGTCAACAAGAGCCTGAACGGTTAGGCGGCCAGAGGCAAAGTGAAAACCTCTCCTTTGAGTATCCTCTCCTTTGGGAATATCATTAAATATCATGTTAGAGTTGTAGTTCAGTTCGGGGAATTGAGCAGCGTCCTTTGGATTCTTTGAGAGCTGGATGATAAGATAAGAAGAAAATCTCTGCTTTCATTTCTATCCTGTTGTTATTGTTGTAGTGTTTCTGACCTGTCAATCAAACAGCATGGGCGGGACTATGATTTCATCCTCGTTGGACTCTCTCCTGATGAAATTTGATGAAATTAAATAAGCAAATATAATGACAATAATAATAATTATGCTAATAATAGTGGGATACATATTAACTTTTATAAAAAAATGCAGCTTTATTTTCCAGCACGTAAATGAGCTGAAGACACACTGCGTTTATGTCTCAGGTTGAGAGACAGACGTATAACACTGAGTTTAATGAGACACAACACTACATATTCATGCAGACATTTATAGATGACAAATTCTGTGTTTATACAGACAGAAGCTGCAGAAGACATTTGCATATGTGCTATAAAACATAATCGTCGTATGTGCTGTAAAAGCACTGACTGACAGGACGGCATACTAAACTACTGCTGCCAGAATATCACTGTAGTACATGTGTGTTTGTTCTACCAGTAGCTAAGAGTCACTTCAGATCAATTTAAAGGAAAGTGTACTCTCAGCTTGGAGGAGAGCAATTAGCCTGTTGTGGTTCACAGCACAGAGGTCGGAGTATTAATGTCCGGTCCAGAGGAACAGCAGATTGATCCTTTTTAAAACACATCCCAAACAACTGTTCGCTTATGGCTTCGGAGAATCTGCAGCTCAGGGGACTTTTTATTCTAATCGCTCACATATCTGTAACTCTCTACTGCCAAATATATGGTGATAAAGATATATATATATTTTGAACCTCTATTTTGAACTTGGTGATGGCTGAGGAGGGGATGACACGAAATGCAAGGCAAGTTCCTTTTTCTTGTTGGTAAAACACTTTCTTATGCCCATTCGATACAGAGAAATAAGATTTTTAATATTAAACTGAGATAATCAGAAGAAACACACAAAAGTCTGGTGAGGTTGAAGTCACTCAAAACTAGTAAAGTGGATCTAGAACACACAGTCAGAGCTAATTCTTTCAGACTTTCATCCCACAACAGAAACTATAAACTATATACTAATATCACTTGAATATACATGTATATAGTGCTTAAAAGCCTTTCTTTATGTTTATAATGGCAAATAAAACTGATGTCTTGAAATGGATATAGATGCATATAAAGATTTCTGTTTATGAAAAGCAACGGCAGGCTTGATAAAACACAATAAAATGGTGTCATCAAGTCCAGCTCAGGCAGCGACGTCCTGTAACATTGCTCTCAGGCAGCGAGTGGACGCCTCTTCCACTTCCATTGTTTTCAATGTAAACATGATGGCAGCCGCAGAACCGCAACCGCAGAGACGGAGGGAAACAATATAGGAGCTGATTTTGCTGAACGGACAGTGTTATGAAGACAAACGGGCCTGGAGCGACTTCATCCTCCAATTTGATTATCCGGTCTGCACGCGCAATGTATATCACAATGTGTGTAAGGTAGACATTGCTTGGCGCCATCTGCAGCCGCTCGCTGTGAGACTGCTCCCTAAAGAAAGCAACATTCACTTTCACTACTTGATCATCTAATCCAAACCAGTGTCTCTGTCTCTATGACGATCGTATGAGCGAGGGAGGACAGTGTGTGCAGGGGATGTTCCAGCATCCACAGTCTGAGGCGTCAGACATTACTGCTGGTGTGTTTCTGCTGTTCTTCCTGATTAAGCATGAAACTGCCCTAATGACCTGACATGGCTGTCAGCTGCAGCCGGGACGCAGCACAGCTGTCCTCCTGCTTTAGCTTACGCTGCAGACTCGCATGCTGAATCGCTGTCTCCCTGGATCCTGCTTCCTTCAGGGATCTAACACCCCCGACCTCTGCAAGATGGGCAACGTTCACGTCTGCAACCTGATTTTGGAGCGCAAGCTGACCTGCTTGCCCCCCCCCCCCAGACAGGATCCAGTTGACTCCAAACCAAGCGGCAACCTCCGGCGCTGAAAAATAAAGCCAATGCGAAGTGCAAAAAAGCTGCAGTTCCTCGAATAACCGCTAGAGCAGGCCGCAGAAGGGAGTCAATTACATTTGAGCCCCATGTTAAAATGTCCGATTTTACGACAGAAAAAAACATATTTACAGCCTGGTTCAAAACATGGCTCTAGTCTCATAAGCTGTTTTTCTACTCCATGACAACTCTGGGGGGGGCGAATTTTTTTATAAGGCGTTCGTTTAAAATATACAGCATACATCATTATGCACAATTCATAGCTGTCAATCTAAGTGGCGCGACTTTGATTGACAACTAGCCACTGATGGTCTAAAGGGCGTCACCCCGGCTAATTCTAGTCACTGAGTTTGGGAAAGAGATCGTCGTGGGGTTAGCCGGCTAGCAACGATATTTAGCATTTATCCTAGCTGGTTAGCCGTAGCTAGTTTGATTATTTCGAATAAAGCGGCTTTTTTCAGCCAATATCGTTCATTCGACCCGCCTCAGCTCCGCCCTCACTCCACCTCTTTGTCCATATTTGGAGTAACCGGAGGTAGGCTACCAAGATGGCTACGCACTACGATTTGCTTCATTTTTGCTCTTCAGAAACCTATGGGTGACGTCACGGACACTACGTCCATATTTTATACAGTCTGTGCTCCAAATTGGGTCCTGCGTCTTGGTAAAGAGGGTCTGGGGTCTCTGTGGGGGCTCTGTGCAGTGGACAGGGCTGGGCAGTTAGCCTGGACGAAGATGGGAATGGACAGACTCATTACACAGCACTGTATACTCCACTCCCATTTGTACCCTCTGACTATCTCCTCAAGGACAAAATGAAGCTTGCACAGCCAGCTCCAAGTGCTCAGATCAATGGCTGTCAATCTGGTTTCACTCCTCCGGTGATGATGTCTGCTCCCTCAGCAGGAATACAGAGGGTTTTCCAGTGGACGGCAGTTTGCTCCCGCAGCCTCAGCCAGGAGCATGGCAGCACTGCAACAGTACATTAGGTACAGTAAAAGGCTGCGATGGGTGTCTCTTGTAATCTGGAAGCAAAGCTGATTTCCACCAAACGTCTCCAGAATGAATTTGTGTCTTATTAGCAGTAGCAGGCTGCTTCTCTTTTAATGGACTCGCAGGTGTAATCCATCCCTGAATATTGACTCCCAGGCTGCTGCCTCTTGTGTTTTACTGGTAGAAAGATTCAGTTAACTGTTCAATAAGTAAATCAACAGTAACATTTTTTTTTCTTTTTTTCCTTAATGTTAATATTACTTTTACTTGCTTATTTGTGTTTATATAGAATTATTATGGGCTGTTAACCAGTTAAGACGTGGAGTAAGTAACATTGCTGACTTCATCTATCTGTAAGGTGACTGCTACATACAGCTTCATTCAGACAGTGAATCCACTGATGCGTCAATTCAATAATTTAATATTATCAAACAGCGAGTTCTGCTCATTTATTCATCCATGCAGCTGGAATGAGTTGACACTTAAACTGTAGGTGGAGACTGTTGGTCAGGATATTACACTGGTTTTATAAGGCTCTGTAACTGTGAGGGGAACATTTTTAATAGACTGATCTGATGAAAGGAGCAGCTCAACTTCTTAAAATGGGCTGTTTCATAATGTTTCGAGGTTTATTCCACTGATTTTATTTTCATTGTGCAGAAGAGCCGATGATGAGATAATCAATTATTACAGCGATGTGACACAAGAGTCTCTCTCTCTCTCTCTCTCTCTCTCTCTCTCTCATGACTTTTGTGTAAAAATGACCAGGGTGCTTATTCAGACATGAGACTGACATGTTCAATTACCATCAGATTAACATAAAGGGCTTAAACATGTGGAAGGAGCTTGAACCCCCCCCCCTTTGATATTTGCTGTTGTTTGCTGCTTTAATGTGATCAGACATTTTAGCTGCTCCTTTCAAAATCCACAGTATGATAACTGTGCATTATACTTAGTGGCAGCTGTGGACATTAAGTCAGAAATGTTTGAATGAGACAAAAATTTCACGAAATCACCTTTATGTTTGTTGAATAAAACAAGAACAATATTCTATTATTCTGAATTCTCCTCATTCTCCTCGATCATATTAGAGTTGATGTGAGTCTTCAGGATCTTTAAACCTGAGTCAGTAAAACAAGAATAATCAGCATGTAGGATGTGTCCATGTTCACAGTGGCTCTCCTGGTTAATGCCGTACACTGAATGTTAAGGGATGCTCTCTCTAATGACATCTTAATCTTATGCCTACAGGATATGTGTTTATGGATTTGACATAATAAAGAGGCGTGAGGGCGACAAAACCACCTGGGCCTGATAATGACAGACCTGATGGAGGGGTCTTAATGTGTCCTTAAGGAGCATCAGATAAGGAGGTTAATGTTTTGTCAGGCTGCCTAGAGGAAGAATGGTGAAAAAACAGTATTGTAACACTAATGTTAGCTTTTTAATAAATGGCCATCTAATGAAAGATTTTTGCATTTTAGCTCCAGTGGTTCAGTTTCATGGACAGATATTTGTCTGGCGACATTATCTCGCCCTCGCAAGCGCTCGTCGTTTGAGCAATCACAGCGACCGCTTCCTCCATATTTCGCCCGTGAGCCGTGACATTTCACCAGCGCCCATATTGATGCTCCTGTCCATTAATTTGCTCATTTGGAGGCAATTACGGCCGACGCCATTTGTCAGAATGCGGGGCGTGTGTGCGTTTCGGCTGCTGTCTGAGTAATTAAACCAAGACGAGAGGTGGAGCACCTGATTGATTTCTTTAACCTCTTGCACAGAAGACGGCTCAAATGGAATTCACAGTGACATCAGTACAGCATGTGGGCAGCCTACAAACACACACACACACACACACACAGAGTCAGATCAGGAGGGTGTCACACTGTCGAGCCATTAGCCGCTCTTGAGCTGATGGATTGTTGAAATCCAAGACAAGAAAATCTCAAATGTGTGAAAGGGTGGAAAAAACAAGAAAGCTTTAGCACCACCCAGCAGAGCACACGTCCACCATCCTCTCTTTGTATGTCCTACAAGACTTCTGTAGCGTCTGCCTGGCTGGATTTTTGGTGGAATGTGAGGCGGTGCGAGGCGGTCACCAGGGAACCAATTACTCTTTTAAAGATTGCCTGGTTTCATCTATTTTTTATGGGAGGTGCGGCATTGGAGGGGCTTTCTCATACCAAAGCCCCCCCGTCGTTCTCCCAGACCATCCATTCAGAGGCAGCCTTGTTCAGTATCAAGAGTGCCACTTTTCATGAGACTGGTGGTAATAATAGCACTGCTGTGGTCTTGGTGCTGATATTACCAAGGCTTGCATTTCCTTCCTCTTTTCTTCTAACTCTGTTGAATGAATGTTACTGCTCCCATATTTGTTTTGGGGAATGTTGGTTTCTCTCACAGCTGAATCTTTTTTCTGCCGTTGCTCTCATTTTTTTTTTGAAAAGGAACAAAGGTACATTTCTTAAATGTACTGTAAATCAAAATAATGCTGACCGTCAGCCACTATAGTGTGGGACTATCAAGCTACACTTTCCATAATGCAAATTGATAACATCATTCATGAGACCCTCCCTATTAAGTAGATGTGGAAATAAAATGAGTTAAAGGTGCCCTGTGTTGTTGCAGCTTTTGACCACTAGTAGTGCTAACGAGTAATGATTTCAGAGTGAAAACCAATTGATTATTTTAGTAACTATCAAGGAAAAATGGAAGATTTCCTGGTTCTCAATTCTCAAATGTTATGATTAAATTTTTGTCATTTAAATATTATTGAGTTGTTTGTCAGACACAAGCATTTTCAAGCTCGGCCTCTTTGAAACTGTGATGGGCAATTTCCTTATTTTATGTCAATTTTTAAAGGTGAAATGAGTCATTGATTTATTTTAAAAGCTAATGAGAGAATTAATAATGATGCAAATAATCATTAGCTGCAGCTCTAAATGGAAATATTATCATATAAGACACATATAAGGATCCTAATCCTGTGATTGTAGGACACTCTCCTCCCATTATGAAATCAGGTGCATTGGGCGTGTAATGCTTGACTTGCAGTGCCATGAAATACAGCACACCAACAGCACCACGCAGCAAACTAGAAACTAATGCCCAACTAGGGAGGGGGTGGGGGTGGGGGTGGGGGGAAGAAACACGTGTCAGCAAAATGTTAATGTTGTTCCTCATTACTGCTGTGCCGTCGGAAATGGCACATGAAATAAACCATCTCCTTCCATTGTCACGGCATTATGGCCGAAGCACCGTGTTGCAGAGCACGGGCGGGGTTGCCGGGGAAATGGGGCGGGGTGTTGAATTATGGGAATGATCCGGCGGTAACATAGGTGTGCTCAAGGCTCACGTCCCCCCGCTATATATTTCTGCCTCTTTCATCACAGAGCACACTGCCCGCACCTCATACATGTAAAGCAGCTTTTTGATGAAGGGGGGGGGGGGGCAAGAAGAAAATGAGTGTCAGGAGGGAAGATGAGTGGAGGTAGAAGAAGGCAGTGAAATGGAAAGATTGTTTTCATTAATCTTTATTTATTCAGAGAATGTTGACTGAGCGCAACGTCCTGTTTTGTATTCACATCTGCGCCCATTTACACCTGGGACCTGCCCGCTTTCTGACTGTGCGGCCACCGAGCAGCTTACAAGAGCAATTGGGGGTTAAGTGCTTTGCACATGGGGGCACCTTCACAACAGTAATTAAGGCAGCAAGTAGTTTATTATTCACTTCCCCTGCCCAGATTTTCCAGTAATGTTTGTGTCACAAAGCAGCTTGTCTGAACGGGCGACGGGTGCCACCTCAGGAGTCACAATACGTTTGAATCAAACGAGCTTGGAGCAGTGTGTTTGACCTCTGAGCTGTTTTCTCTTCAGAGGATTTTCTTCAACAACCTGTTTTTCGTTTTTTGTTCCAAGTTAATTACTGAAGCAACACTGAAAACAACTGTGCGCACCATCGTAAGAACAAACCAAAACTGAGCAATGACCTCTGACCTTTATGGCACCAAAGAACATGTGAAAGTGTGGTCGTCCAAAAGAAAGGCATCAACGAACGTATGTGTGAGCCAGTGTTCATTTTGTCAGCCATTTTTGTATTTTGTCCGTCAGATGTCCACATTATATTTATATTATACTTTATAATTATTATGCCATATTTAACCTAATCCTTTTTAATTTGGATTAATTTTGTCTGCTCTTGTATCTTCAATAAAATTAGGGATTAAATTAGTTTTTCCATTTAAACTGTTAATTTTGCTCAACTCTTTTTTGTGTAATAACATTGTATATAGAAAAAAAACTAACCTATGTCTTACAGAGCTAAAATTTTTGTCAGCACAACCACTGATGTGTGATAAAAAAAATTTCCTCACTACAATCTGCGGTCAGTTCAGAAATCCTTTACTCTGTTAAACTATGCAAAATCACATAACATCTATATCTTCTCCAATCTTCTTTCAAATCTTACCAATATTGACAAAGACATTCTTAAGATACTGGATATCACATTTTTTGCCAAATTTTTGATTAAACGTAACCAACGCATGTGCTTTGTTTTCAAGTGCTTCTTGTCAGTTAAATAAGAAACAAAGATCCAAATGCTCACAATCTTTTTGGACCCTGATCGTTTCAACCTGCATCTACATTTCATATTTGCATTTGTGCACATTTTGCCCAAATGTCCTTTCTTTTCTCAGCTTCTCGTTGAATGAACAGGTCTGCCAAACTAGTCTGCCAATATAAAATCAAGTGTTTGATGATAGATGCTTTGTCAAATTTAAATGGTGATATGAATGGATTTATCCTCTAGAATTCAGATTTTGAGACTTCTGTGTCTCTGCATGGAGCTGAAATAGAGAGGAAACAAACTGCTCATCCCTCTTTCCTTCTGACAGAGAAACAGGAGAGCAGGCAGAATTCTTCTGTGAGAGCTCACAAGTTTCACCACACACAGTAAATTTCAACATTTGTTTGTGTGATGTTGTGACACAGTAATTTAGACTTCATCTGCTGCGAGGATAATGGAAGCGGCGCGGCTCGTGGGAGCGAGCGAGATGGAGGAGGGGTTGGGAGTGTGAGAGCGAGAGCGTCGGGGGTTTAAGGTTGCGGTTCTGAATTACAGAGGAGGGGCTGGGCGGCGGTTAGAGTAATGCCTCAAACAAAGGTCACAGCACATATCTGCCCGCTTTTAATACGAGCCAAGGTGTGTAATTGGGATGTTAATGGAGAGGATAATAACCCAGCGCGACCCCCGTTGCCACCGTAGGCCCCCACCACACACCGGGGCTCTTCA
>JBBMOC010001742.1:0-10388 GCA_037975185.1 Centropyge bicolor
TGTGCTCTGATGACTGCATCAGTATAAGACGGGTTTGATGGAGGCTCCGAACGGTTAGGTAATTCTGTATTGATCCCACAGAGGGAAAATTGTGGTGTCACAGCAGCACAAGACAGTGGCACACAAAAGAATACAAATAGATCAAGGTATACAAGTATACATATGTATATATATAAAAAAAAGTATGCACAACGAAAATTTCACGTGGCAAATCTAAAGTGACTTAGTGATGCGACAAAGTGACACTCCAATTACAGCAGCAAATTGCTGTTCTTGTGACGATGCAGTATGGAGAATACTGCAGCATAATGATGAAAAACCAATATAATTATTAGAGGGAAAACAAGAAACACCCAACACTTGTGCCTGCCTGCTTCTGTGTAACCCAGAACTTTCATCAGACACGCCATTTATTGTGAAACCACCTTCGGCTTTGTTTTGTTGCAGTGTTATCTGGATTTCTCTTTGGTTTCCCTGATGCTTCAATTCTTTCACCTGCTACAAGTTTACTTTGACTCTCTACTCATTTGCACTGGACATATAGCATCCAGTTTGCCTGATTCGCTGTTGTGATCAACACGTCCACTCAGAGGACCTTCACCTCATGTTTGTCTCTGTGTGGACGACATCATGTGACCTGACTCTTCACCATTCCTCCACAGACTGGACCTGGAGAGCTCGGAGGTTCCCGGCGGTCCGTCTGCCCGGCAGCATCACATGCAGCTGGATTCCATATTTATGGTCTGTACATGTACAACAACCACTTTACATCTGTTCTGGTCACAGTAATCTCATTCTGCTCTGTTCAGACCAGCGGCTCGTCAGTGAGTCCAACATAGATCTGATGTTTGCTGCCATGATTTCACTTTGTGTCCTTGATATAAAACTCTGTTCCAACTGCTGGAGGAGAACATCGTCAGGTTTGTGAAGAACGAGCTGAAGAAGATCCAGAAGGTTCTGAGTTCAGATTGCCCAGAATGCTCAGAGAGTCAGAGGGAGGAAGAGGAGGTGTTGGAGGGTGAGGATGAAGATGAGAGGAGGAGCAGCAGAGCAGCATTAGTGAAGATCACAGAGCTCTTCCTGAGGAGGATGAAGCAGGAGGAGCTGGCCGACTGTCTGCACAGCAGTAAGAGCCATTTAACAACTGTAACATGAGGGAAAGAGGAAGTGATGACGACATGGGACAAGGTCACATTTAAAACTCTGCTGTTAATATGATGCACATGTTTGGATCAGATCTGTGAACTCTCTGGACTGAAAACTGTCAGAAACTGTTCACAGCTGAAGAGATTTAATGGAGAAGGAAAATAAAACCATCCTGATGTTAAAGTTCACACTCATCAGATTTATTGTAGCTTCACTCACCAGTTTCATCTGTTTGTTCATTCAGGAGCTGCTCCGCGGTGTCGACGTAAACTCCAATCTAACCTGAAGGAGAAGTTCCAGTGTGTGTTTGAGGGGATTGCTAAAGCAGGAAACCCAACTCTTCTGAATGAGATCTACACAGAGCTCTTCATCACAGAGGGAGGAGCTGGACAGGTCAACGACGAACACGAGGTCCGACAGATCGAAACTGTGTCCAGGAAACAGTTCACAACAGAAACAACAATCAGACAAGAAGACATCTTCAAACCCTCACCTGGAAGAGATGAACCAATCAGAGCAGTGATGACGAAGGGCGTGGCCGGCATCGGGAAAACAGTCCTAACTCAGAAGTTCACTCTGGACTGGGCCGAAGACAAAACCAACCAGGACGTCCACTTCATGTTTCCACTGACGTTCAGAGAGCTGAATGTGCTGAAAGAGAAAAGATTCAGCTTGGTGGAACTTGTTCATCGATTCTTCCCTGAAACCAAAGAAGCAGGAATCAGATTTGAAGAGTTCCAGGTTGTTTTCATCATCGATGGTCTGGATGAGTGTCGACTTTCTCTGGACTTCCACAACAACCAGGTCCTGACTGACGTCACAGAGTCGACCTCAGTGGATGTGCTGCTGACCAACCTCATCAGGGGGAATCTGCTTCCCTCTGCTCGCCTCTGGATAACCACACGACCTGCGGTGGCCAATCAGATCCCTCCTGAGTGTGTGGACATGGTGACAGAGGTCAGAGGGTTCACTGACCCGCAGAAGGACGAGTACTTCAGGAAGAGATTCAGAGATAAGGAGCAGGCCAACAGGATCATCTCCCACATCAAGACGTCCCGAAGCCTCCACATCATGTGCCACATCCCCGTCTTCTGCTGGATCACTGCCACAGTCCTGGATGATGTGCTGAAACCCAGAAAGAGGGCAGTTCTGCCCAAGACCCTGACTGAGATGTACATCCACTTCCTGGTGGTTCAGTCCAAACTGAAGAACATCAAGTTTGACGGACGAGCTGAGACGGATCCACCCTGGAGTCCAGAGAGCAGGGAGATGATTGTGTCTCTGGGAAAACTGGCTTTTGAGCAGCTGCAGAGAGGAAACCTGATCTTCTATGAATCAGACCTGACAGAGTCCGGCATCGATGTCAGAGCTGCCTCAGTGTACTCAGGAGTGTTCACACAGATCTTTAAAGAGGAGAGAGGACTGTACCAGAACAAGGTGTTCTGCTTCGTCCACCTGAGCGTTCAGGAGTTTCTGGCTGCTCTTCATGTCCATCTGACTTTCATCAACTCTGGTGTCAATCTGCTGTCAGAGGAACAAACAACATCCCAGAATTCTGAGACAAGAAAAGATGAATCTGCAGAGACACAACTCCACCACAGCGCTGTGGACAAGGCCTTACAGAGTCCAAATGGACACTTGGACCTGTTCCTCCGTTTCTTGCTGGGACTTTCACTGCCGACCAATCAGACTCTCCTACGAGGTCTGCTGCCACAGACAGGAAGTAGCTCACAGACCAACCAGGAAACAGTTCAGTACATCAAGGGGAAACTTGAGGAGAATCCCTGTCCAGAAAGAAGTGTCAATCTCTTCCACTGTCTGAATGAACTGAATGATCGTTCTCTCGTCAACCAGATTCAACTGTACCTGAGTTCAGGAAGACTTTCTGGAGAGGAACTGTCTCCTGCTCAGTGGTCGGCTCTGGGCTTCATCTTACTGTCATCAGAAAAAGATCTGGACGTGTTTGACTTGAAGAAATACTGTCCTTCAGAGGAGGCTCTTCTGTTTCTTATGCCTGTGGTCAGAGCCTCCAAAAAAGCTCTGTAAGGACATAGATAATTGCATTGACTAAATATATTAATATACAAATAATAAATAACATATAACAATATAAATGTACAACCAGCTTTTCAGCAGGAGAGGATAATAAATGACTCCTCGTGTATTAACTTTATACTGTCTCTCCAGACTGAGCGGCTGTAACCTCTCAGAGAGAAGCTGTGAAGCTCTGTCCTCAGTTCTCAGCTCTGAGTCCTCTAGTCTGAGACACCTGAACCTGAGTAACAACGACCTGCAGGATTCAGGAGTGAAGCTGCTGTCTGCTGGACTGGAGGATCCACACTGTAAACTGGACACTCTCAGGTAAGGTCATTGTTTGTCATAGCTGATTGGTGATACTTATTACTATGCAATTTCAACAACTTTCCTCAGGTCAGAATTTTCCATCCTCTCATCCTTTATATTGGGAAAAATATTCTGAGGCTTTTCCAGGTGGAATATGTTATTCCTCTAGAGTGCTCAGGGTCTTTCCTTGGCTCTCCTTTCAGTTGGATGGAACCATCCAAATCGTTGTAGCTGATTCTGTTTAATGTGAGGGATCACCAGTTTCTATGTGTCTACTGTAACCCTTGTTACTGAAACAGTTAAAATATTTAAGGTAGTGTAATGTGTTACTTATTGGATCAAATAATCAGAAGTTACTAATATCATAACTCAGCAGGTAGAGTGGTTGTCCATCAATCAGAAGGTTGGTGGTTTGATCCCCGACCCCTGCAGTCTTTGTGTTGAAGTGTCCTTGGGCAAGATACTGAATCTCAAATTGCCCAAATGGCTGTTCTAACTCTGTGATGTTCGTCGCTTTGGATAAAAGCATCTGCTAAATGAAATTGTAGAATTGTAGGACTGACTCTGGAGCCCAGGGAGACCAAATAATACACCAGAATTAACACACAAACAATGTCTCTTTTTGGGAGGGTGAACTCTTCCAGTTAACAAAAGATATTAAGAAAAAGTAGAAAAAAAACATATTAAATGTAAACACAATTAGTATTTCCCAGGTAACCAAAAAGAAAACAACAAATTATTTCCTCAAAAGACTGACAAATTTAAATTAACACCCCCGTTTCCACAGTTACCGATGTGGATTTTCATTCAACTCTTATCCCAGCTAGTTCAATTTGGAACCACTGTGGAAACAGAAATCGTTCATCCTACCATGCTGTAGAGTGCGTTGATTGTGTGTGTAAGTAGATGAAATCCTCAGAAATCCTGCAATCTTCTTCATGTAATTGTTTCACTCCTCTGGGCAGTAGCTCGCCATTGAACACTGAAAAGTCGTCCAGCTCGGACTCCAGTGTCCACGGTCCAACTCCAGGTCGGTCCAAAAACACTGACCTGTAATGGGGAAGGGCAGAACTCACATTCACACTACTAATTTTGGAATATTGACCATGAATAGATAAAACATCTTTCGTCAAAGTCACGTTTTTCACTCTCTCTTGTCTAAAAAATAAACAATTTCAAACAACAACACATTGCAATAGCCTCTTAGCAATTAAGGTACAGCTTATCTCACGTTTGAGGTAGTTCTGGTTACTAAAATAACCTCTAATTCAAAGTGAACGGTAACACAAGAATATTTTCACTCATTCACACAGAAATTGCCTTAAAACAGGCTTCCAACATCTCGCGCCTAAAAATGGCGGCTTAAAGTCACATGATCAAAACATTTAAACAAGGGCAAAGGTACCGCTGAATGAGCTTAAAATGACACAAATAAACATTCAGTGCTTATCACATGTACAAGGATTAAATACATCGGATACGTTTTTATATAGCAGCGGATAAAGTTACGTTTCCAGCTAAGAAAACTATGGATAACATGTTTAGCATAAGTCAATGGCATTTCCACTTGTATTTGTTAGCATTAGCGGCTAGCGCTTCGTAAAGAAAACGTTATCTCACCAATGCGGTTATTCCTCTCAAAGCGGTGGTGGCAGGTCCCTTCGGTCCTCTCACACAGGTCGGTGAACGTTTAAGGAATTGCTTCGGCGAACTTTAATCACTTTCATAGCTTTTTATTCACAGGCTAATGCTAATGCTAGCGTTAGCGCTCCTGACAACGGCTGCGCTCTTCCTGCTACAGGTCAAAGTACACGCGGTAGCTTACGTCACCAGCCGGGACTGCTACTTAACTGGGTGGTTGAGCTAACCTCTTGATACACATACAAATAGACCAAAACCCTGTAATTGTTTTTTGCTCTTTGATTGATCGTTCTGCTGCTCTCTGTGCATTTTCTTAATATGATTATTACTGACCATGTTTCAATGTCAGGTTAGAGTTTTTGTGTGCATCATCATTTAACCTGGGTTATACTACACTCCTCAAACAATCTAGTAGAGTAAAAACTTATTGGAAGGAAATTAATGATTGTGTGATTTCATTTTTGGGTTATTACCTAAATCATAGGACCATAGGTGCAGGCTGGCACACAGATCAAGGTCTTCACCATGACAGGCTGGGGCAGCATCCACACTGCTGTTGATGGGTCAAGATATAAGACACTTGAACTTCTTAGTGACATTTGACAAAGGAGCAATCCACCGTTCTGCAGCACCAAGGCCTTGAGCTATGAAGTGCTGCCTCTTGTTTCACCTTTTCACACTGTCACAGAAAGTGACATCAGAATCTGATGAAGCCAGCAGAACTGCATCATCCTCAAAAGCAGACATACAAACCCTCATACAAACACATGACTGAATGTTACTGTGAACGCGAGGCCTTTATTTCCTAGTTTGGTAATAATAAAGTGTAATATCTTGTTCATCACTGTCTCTCCAGACTGAGCGGCTGTAACCTCTCAGAGAGAAGCTGTGAAGCTCTGTCCTCACTTCTCAGCTCTGAGTCCTCGAGTCTGAGACACCTGGACCTGAGTGACAACGACCTGCAGGATTCAGGAGTGAAGCTGCTGTCTGCTGAACTGAAGAGTCCAAATTGGAAACTGGAAACTCTCAGGTCAGATCACAGTAGTTTATCTTGAAAGACTTGAGATACAATATTTCCCCAAACTATAATCTCTATATTTAAACAGCCTCTCTCATGTCAGCATTGATTAGCAGGTGTTTTTTTGTTGTTGTTTTTGTTTTTAAGTGTTGAAGTTATTATTATTTTTAAACTCACCGTACCTCTGATGATCCAGCGTGTGTGTTGCTGTGTGTGTTTGCAGGCTGTCAGGTTGTCTGATCACAGAGGAAGGCTGTGCTTCTCTGGCCTCAGCTCTGAGCTCCAACCCCTCCCATCTGAGAGAGCTGGACCTGAGCTACAACCATCCAGGAGCCTCAGGAGTGAAGCTGCTGTCTGCTGGGCTGGAGGATCCACTCTGGAGCCTGGACACTCTCAGGTATGAAGAGACCTGCTGCAGACACAGACCATCAGTCTACATTATTAGTGCAGCAGGACTCCACTGAGCATGCTCTGTGGGCCCAAAAGCCCAGAAGCATAGGGAAGCCCACAGAGGATGGGGTCTGGTCAGAAACGTTCATGTTGTATTGTACAGTATTATACTTGCATCCTGGAACACAGTATTCAGTTCTCCTTCCTAAAGTCTGTTTTGTAAATCTGAAATAGGTTCTGAATTAGATTTAAAATTTAAAACTTGGTTACGTGTCTTTGTTAAATTTCACCTGACAGAAGTGTAGGAAACTTGAATAGGAGTTACATGTGGACATGCATTCAGTCATGTCATGTCCATGTTTGCATGCTGAAAGAGGAAGTGCTGCTCTGACCCCCCTCCTCCTTTCAGGGTGGAGCCCGCTGGAGTCCAGTGGTTGAGACCAGGTCTGAGGAAGTGTAAGTGTGCTTTTAACTGGACTCATGAAAAGAAAGCAGGACACATTCAACCATCTTCAAACTGTCAGTCAATGAACAGATGAATCAGCTGTTTGTGTCTTTTTCTCTCCATCAGATTCCTGTGAACTCACAATCGACACAAACACAGTGAACAAAAACCTCAAACTGTCTGACAACAACAGGACGGTGACATATGTGAAGGAGGATCAGTCGTATCCTGATCATCCAGACAGGTTTGACTACTGTCCTCAGCTGCTGTGTACAGATGGTCTGACTGGTCGCTGTTACTGGGAGGTGGAGTGGAGAGGAGGAGTCAAAATATCAGTGAGTTACAGAGGAATCAGAAGAAAAGGAAACAGAGCTGACTGCTGGTTTGGAGAGAATCATCAGTCCTGGAGTCTGAACTGCACTGAGGATGATGGTTCTTATGTCTGTCACAATAACACAGAAACACCCATCTCCTCCTCGTCCTCCTCCTTCTCCTCCCCCCCCTCCTCTGTCTCTGACAGAGCAGCAGTGTATGTGGACTGTCCTGCTGGCTCTCTGTCCTTCTTCAGAGTCTCCTCAGACAAACTGATCCACCTCCACACCTTCAACACCACCTTCACTGAGCCTCTGTATCCTGGCTTCGGGTCCTGGACCTGGCCTGGTTCTTCCGTGTCTCTGTAGGTGGGAGTCTCCTCCTGTTAGAGAAACATTCACTGATTTTAATCATTGCAGTTAATCAACGAAAAAAAATGATTCACAATAATTAAGACAAAGATAATTTCAATTTCTCACGTACATTGTAAACTTCTTCCACCTCCAAAGACTGAAACTACTGTACAATCTTTAAACTGTACTGTTGACTTGTACCTTCTGTTCTCCTGCCCATCATGTGTTGTTTCTGTTACAATAAAAGCCCACTGTTACTGTGAGTGTGTTTGTCGTTTGTCTCAGCTCAGGACGAGTGACATGACTCAGCTTAAAGTCGTCCATGAAGAAATGTTTTTCCCAGTTTGGAGTGGAGAGCTGGACTGGCCTGCACGGACCCTGACCTGACACCGCCGGGGCCAGACCCGACCAGCTCAGCCAACGTCAGGCTTAATTAAACATTAAGATAAACTGATCTGTTTGCATTTGAGCTCATGGTGATGAAGAACTGCTTGAAGGACTGGACAATGTGTGATCAATCCTGATGTGAAGCATAAATAAGAACATTTCACACATTGGTTTTGGTTGCATTGAGGTTATTGACACATTTTTGCAATATTTATTATCTCTGGATATCTTTGCTTTGACTCGCCTGACATAAGCTCATTTGTAGTTGTGTGATAGTTCACACAGCATCATGTTGTGGAGAACTTTGATTTGGTGTTGTTGGTACGTATTTATGACAAGATGTGATAAATCACTGATCTGGAACAGCCAGAGCAAAAGTCTAATGCCACAGGTACTGGTAAGGTTTCAGTAAATGTGACCAAAAGTTATCTTTAAGTTCTGACTTCGGGATTCCCATTCCTTCCTAAAACTAATGACAAAAAATCAGTAGAAAGTGAGACACCGCTGCCACCCAGTGGACAAGAAGGGAAACATTGTCTTACCCATTCTGAGAGGAGGGATTCCTGCAGGGCCTGTGTAAATTAGGTTTCTCACAGTGGAGAGAATAAATACATTTTACAACATGTGTATAAGTGACCTTTTATTAGAGACAACACACACTGAGAACATTAAAAGAGTACTAATGTAAATCTGTGAAGGAACGACTGCAGTTGATTGAAGTCTGCAAATATTAATTGAGTTCTTGTCAATAAACCAAACCGACAGTAAATGTCTGTGTTGACAAGTGTTCATCCTCTTCCTCTGAGCCACTGAGCCACACTGTTGCTCTGGATGACACGTTTGCTGTCACAGCCCGGCTCACAGGATCTGACAAACACGGGACACAACACGAGTTGGCGGCTCAGAAAAGTAATTTACTGATAAAAACACATAAATCAACTGCTTTCCCAAATAAGAGAGAGAGAGAGAGCGAGGCTGCAGCTGAGGTGTCAGCAGTCTGAATTAGACTTTTCAAGTGGGGACTTTTTGTACAAAACTGTGTTCCTGTTGTCAGAGACTGTGGCCGAGCCGAGTGGAGGGAAATGTCTTGGTCGTACATTTAAGACTTGGAAAGAAGATCCCATCTGAAGAATGATGACATCAACTCTCTCTACAGAGAGTGGGGTCCAAAAGTACTTCTCTTAGCATTTGTTTCATGCATTACCGTTGCTTAAAATATCAATTAGTGATCAATTAATAAAAGTGGAATACCGTGCACTAACGTCAGAACCTGGTGACCTGTGTTGAAGCAGCACGATCCGACAATGTTCCAAAGAGCTGTTTGTCTTTCAGGCTTCAGGCGCCTCCATTAATGTCAGTGGGGCAGAGGTCAGGGGAGCGTGGAGCAGAGTGGTCGCCAGTCAGAACTCCTTGGTCTTCAGGCGGTTCTTGCAGAGCTTTCAGTTCTTA
Source organism: Centropyge bicolor (assembly GCA_037975185.1). Lineage (NCBI taxonomy): Eukaryota > Metazoa > Chordata > Actinopteri > Pomacanthidae > Centropyge > Centropyge bicolor. The sequence continues at coordinate 9,485 of JBBMOC010001742.1, forward strand.
TTCTTCTCCATAAAGCTTCAGAGCAGAGGGTGGAGCCTGTCTGTGAAGGATGGAGGGCTTCTTCTCTTCCGTCACCAGGTTTCTCTGAGGGTTTGATTCACTGTGGTTTCACCTCACCTTCATCCTTCTGTTCATGATTTCAATCTCAAACTTACAGTCTGCATCACAGTTTATTTCTGCTGTTCTCACCAACACACCTGTGTTTTCTGAAATGAGCGAGCTGTGTGAATCTTTTATCACAAACGCTGCAACTGAACGGCTTCTCTCCGGTGTGGATTCTCATGTGCTGGGACAAAGTGCTCCTGCCACTGAAACTTGCTTCACAAAAGGAGCAGCTGAAAGGTTTCTCTCCTGTGTGAACTCTTAAGTGGGAGGTCAAGGTTGAGCTTTGTGCGAATCCTCGACCACAGACAGAACAACTGAAGGGTTTCTCTCCTGTGTGGATTCTCATGTGTTCTCTCATTTGGACCTTTTGGGGAAATCCTTTACCACAGAAGGAGCAACTGAAGGGTTTCTCCCCTGTGTGGATTCTCATGTGTGTCCTAACATGCTCTTTCCGCTGAAAAGTCTTTTTACAAACTGAGCAGCTGAAACGTTTTTGTTCTGAATGAAGTCTCATATGATCCGTTACTGAGTTCTTCCCCCGACGTGTTTCATCACAAACCGACAAATCAAATGAAGTCAAGCCTGTTTGGATTACAGTGTGTTTCTGAAGATGTCCCTTGTGGCCAAAGTTTGTAGCACATTCAGAGGAACTAACCAATGTTTCTTCAGTCTGACTTTCTATATCACTTTCAGGTATTTCACTGCTTTGCAGAGGGTTTGAACCCGACTGAGGTTTCCTGTTTGTGTCCCGTCTGTCGTCAGTCTCAGGTTCAGAGTCTGGAGTCTTGTCCTCAGGGTC